>CASHTH010001677.1:0-26032 GCA_030341885.1 Geodia barretti
GTTCTGCAGGCGGTCGTCGGCGAAGGCTATGGGCCTGTTTTCTTACGGGCTCGTCGTGTATTTTTGGGATTCTGGGATATGTTTGGACGGGCTCCGCCCTGTGTTTGGTTTGGCGTTCTTTCGCCATACCCCCATCCGGCGGTATAACCGTCGCCGTGTTTATCCCTGCACCCACCGGCCCGCGCGCGGGGTTGCATTATTTTGCGAGGGGTTGTTGTTGATTCGGAGCCTGCTGGGGTAACACGCCCAATAGCGCCCACCTGCCTGGGTGAGTGTTTTTGCCTACGTGGTGGGCAAAGAGTCATGGGTCTCACCGCAGTGTCCCTGCCCGGCGTTTACGATTCGAGGCGATGCGACTCATTACCATCGCCACAATGTAAACCATCCAGGAAGGCTCGGTGAGTCCACGGCGAGCGGGCTTGGTAATTGGAGAGTCACACGTGTACCATCAAGGTCACAACTTAACGATGTGTAGTGCTGGCGATCTGCATATCGGCACGGTCGGGCGTCCTGCTGGGCATAACTCAACCTGCACACCTTCCTGCCCGATGTCTAGTACCACTCGGCCGGGAATGCCTGATCAGCCGCCAACTCTGTGGTGCTGCTCGGCGTGGACGTTCCTGACCGCATCTTCGTAACCGCTCCCGGGTTCATCCAGCGACAGGTTACCGACCATCAGGTTGAAGCGATGCTCGACAGCGCCGAGCACCTGATGGAACGGCCGAGTGGGTTTTCAATTACAGCTGCTAATACCTTAGACGCGCTGTAGCGATTGCCGGGCCGTGAGCACGGCCCCATTGGCTCAGGCATCGCTTGGTTGCAGGCATCGAGCACGTTTGACTCAAGCGCCGCCTCGTCGACGGACACTCACCCATCACGCCAACCTCTCCCATCGAGGGCGAGGGAGCAGAGCCAGTGGTGGACATCATGACACCACGCGGTTGGAACCACATGGGGAGCAGTTTTTCGGCGACAGTGGTTCATCACATAATCCATGCATCGGGCCGATGCGGGCAACGAAATCGACGGTCAGCTGGTCGATGCCGTTCGTTGCAGTAGTCGCACAAATACGTCGATGTGACATCCTGGGTGGAGCGATTAGCGCTGCCGCCGAACGCACGCCGACGCCCTCTTCGGCTCCGTGCATGTCGGTGAGTGGAGGCTGCGTTTCAGGGAAATCGTAATGTCTGCTGGATCGCGTCCCGCCAGTTCGGTTTGCTCCCGCAGGTAGGGCAGGTTCTGGGCGACGAAATCCGGGGTTTGACGCGTGGTGTGCCAGCAGTCGCCGTATTTGGCGGTGCGGCGCAGCGCGCGGCGGGTGTGTCCGCCCACCCAAATCGGTATACGCGGTTGCTGAATGGGCTTGGGCTCGAAATATATGCCGTCAATCTGGTAGTACTTGCCGTTGACTTCCGGCTGCTCCTCAGTCCACAGAGCGTTGAAGATTTGCAGGAATTCGTCGGTCATTGGGCCCCGGTCTGCGTAAGGCACGCCCAGAACATCGAACTCTTTTTCCAGCCAACCTACACCGACCCCGCAGATCATGCGCCCGCCAGACAGTACGTCCAGAGACGCAAACATCTTTGCCTGCACCACCGGGTTGCGATACGGCAGGATGAGCACCGTGCTGCCCAGACGTATCTCACTGGTGCACGCTGCCATGTAGCCCAGCATCGTCATCGTTTCCAGGAACGGCTCGTCGGACGGCCGCTGAAACGCGCCGGTTGGGGTGTAAGGATACTGGTTGGTTCCCGCCACGGGCAGTACGATGTGGTCGCCGGCCATCACCGACTCGAACCCCAACTGCTCAGCGCGCTCACAAAATTCGCGGATGCCCGCTGCGTCGGGCAAGCGGGGAATACTTACGCCTATTTTCATCTGGGAGCCTCAGGCTGCGGGCCAGATTGGCGACAAATGCGCTCACGCCCGGCAGCGCCAGGATTATAGCATCGGGCGCGGGTTCGCCAAACTCTGTCCAAACCGTCGCAAGCATCCGGTTATACCTGCTCGCGTGCCGGGCCTGCTCGCGTGCGAGGGTCGCTGGCGTGCCAGGCCTGCTCGCGTGCCAGGATTGACTGCGGCAGGCATCGTACTACGCCGTCATTCAGCGAATTCCGTACTGCGGCGCCATGCTATGACACCCCGGCATTTCGCGCACACCCGGTCTTTCAACATCCGGCGTTGCAAGCGGTGCCGGAACCACTGCTGCCCGCAACCGCACTCTCCGACCCAACCGGCGGCAGAGTGCTCAACCCGGTGGCATCTTTCCCCGGCGCATCCGATTTCGAGAGCCTTGGCCTTCCACGTGGCGTCGTGATTGTGCCGGTGCCCGACGATGGCATGGGCAATTTCGTGCAGGACGGTGTCTTCTATCTCGGCGCGGGTCGCGTGCAAGCAATAACTGACGGACAAACTGATGCGCCGGTCGGTGTAGTGACAAACTCCGGCGCGCGTTGGAGCCAGATCGAAACCGAACTGCCACGCCGGGCTAAGGCCGCTACTGGCGCGGTGGTGGTCGAGCAAACGATTGGCCAACGTTTCCACCTGCTCCAGCGTACATTCCGGCTGGGCTGGGGACTCCACGTGTCGCAAGGCGGAATAGGGGACTGCGTACCGCCCGCTCTGGTCGACGACAACTTCGGCGTGCCTGACCCGCAGGCCGGCTACAGTTCCGGTCTTCACCGAGCCATCACTCCCCGGAAATCGGATGCGGCTGCCAACCGGAAATTCGGCCCCTGGAAACTGTGCGGTGATTTCAGTGCGGCGTGATGGCATTCCGGTTCCTGCAAACGGCAGCATTATACGTCAAATAGCCCGCCGGGCCCGTTGCGGCCGCATATGCCGGGTGCGGGCATTCGCAAATTCCCGAAAATCCGCATGGTCGCATTCTTGGCCAGGGCAATCGCGTCTTAACAATCCGCCAATTATATATATCTCAGCTTGTGATGAAAGGGCAGTTTCGCGTTGCTCGGTGGCTAGATCATACTCGCTCAGGGTTACAATGAGCCTCACGATACCTTGTGATTCATGCATTGGGTGCCTTCTGAGAGGCTTGGAGTCTTGCCGATCATTTGGAAGCACACTCATTTTGTCGGTTACGAATTAAGACGCGATTGCCCTGCATTCTTGGCTTTGATACTTGCTAAGTACGTGCGTAGTGCTATAATTCCTGCAAACTGATACGAACGCTGTCGTTGACTGGTTCGTTGGCACACTAATCTCGTCCACAAACAGGAGGACAAAATGGAAAAGGGAGATACCGTCATCAATGTCGGACCGGTAGACGTAACCCTGTCATACCGCAGAGAAATCATGCCCGACCAGGGTTTGATGGTGCAGGTATATGGCGACGTTGACGGCCAGGATACTGAAATCCTGCGCTTCGACTGCTTCGACCAGGCCCCGCATTACCACTATGGCCCGGAGAACATGAACATCCGGCTGCCCATGGACAAGACCACTGTCGGCACCCCGTTGGGTTGGACGTTGAGCAACATCCGCACCAACCTGGCAGCCATGGTTCGCCGCTCCGGTTACGATGACCTGGCCAGCGAAATCCAGGCAAACCCGGTCGACCAGATCAAGATGGACGAAGTGGAGGCGTGCGCCCTGTCCAAGTCTCGCGACGAGCGCCGCACAGTAACCCATTTCCGCGGCGACCACGTTTTCGAGGCTGGCAACATTCGCTTCGGTGTGGAATACCGGGACAACATCGGCGCGGCCAACGACCGCGGCGTCGCGATCCACGTCCTGACCGACCACTTGGGCCAAGAGTTCGAGCTCCTGGCTTTCGACTGCTTCGAGATCGCACCCCACTACCACTACGGCCCGCGCAATCAGGACGTTCGTGTGTATTGGGACACCACCACCAGCGGTCACACCCTGGCGTGGACGCTCGAGCAGTTCAAGGCTGGCAACCTGGCCAACATGATTGACCGGGCCGGCTACCCAACCGTAGCCTCCGGGGTCGACAACCATCTGGTACAGGCTATCCTCCCCACCATCGAGGAGAAGGCCTGGGCCTTGGTAGGCACCAACCAAAGGTAACCGTCAACAGACATACCGGTTACGCAGTGGGGGCGGCAGATTTGCCGCCCCCACGTTCTTTGTCCTACTTCGGACGATTGTTCATTTTGGTCCGCGCGCGTTACATCATCGTATAGCCGCCGGACACACTCAAGGTCTGTCCGGTGATGAAACTGGCCGCGTCCGATGCCAGGAAGACCACGGCGTTGGCCACCTCCTGTGCAGTGCCCATGCGCCGCAACGGGTAGGCGCGCCGCACGCGCTCCAGGACATCCTCGGTGAAGATATCCTGCATACCCTGGCTCCACATACTTTCGGAGCTGGTTACCTCAGCTTGGGGTGGCACCACCAACCCGGGGCAGACCATGTTCAAGCGCAGTCCGTAGCGTCCGGTTTCGCGGGCGACTGCCTTGCTCAGCGCGATCACTCCAGCCTTGCAAGCGGAGTAGACGGCCTCGCGATACTCGCCCATCCGCCCGGCATCGCTGCTGATGCTGACAATCGACCCGGATTCCCGTTCAATCATATGCGGCAAAACCGAGTGGATGCAGTTGATGGCACCCCAAAGGTTTACGTCCACTTCCTTGATGTGTTCAGCCCGGGGTTTTTCCATGAACAACCGGTCCACCGTCCAGCCCACGTTGTTCACCAGCACATCCACACTGCCCAATCGACCGATGGCGTCGGCGATCATGGCGTCGGTGTTGTCCTTGTTGGTTACGTCAGCATCGACGACGGTGGCAGATGCGCCGGTTCCCATCGCCTTAACCTCGGCGGCCACCTGGTCGCCGGCGGCCCGGTTCAGCTCAGCGATGGCAATGTTGCTGCCCTCGGCGGCGAAGGCCAGCACGATGGCCCGCCCAATATTGGTGCCGCCGCCGGTAACCACGACATTCTTGCCCTTCAGTCCTAACTCCAACCTATTACCTCCAGTCGCTCTGCGCTTCCAGGATATTCCGCAAAACGTACAGGTTTTCTACGTCTGCACGGTTGTATTCCAGCAGCATATCCAGTGCGTCCTGATTCTGTTCCTGCTGATATTTGTCCCACAGCAGCACGGCGTCGTGCCCGTCTACATCCGGCAGATTGCGCTCGATGCCCAACGCGCGTTCAATGTGTTTCAGCCCGCCGCGCAACCCGGTCCGTCGGCACCATTGCATCAGATCGTGGTGGATCAGCCAGCGGCGCAGGTCGATTCCAGGGCGCCATGACAGGTACGGTAGATCGAAGCCGGCTCCATTGAAGGTGTAAACAGTACTGACGCCTTCCAGCACGTGGCGAATCGAGTCGGCGGTGATGTCCTCACCCACCAACTGTACGACGAACCAGTCGCCGGGGAAATCCACCGCGATACCGACCACAGTGGGGTATGAGTTCCCGATAAAGCCCGTGGTTTCGATGTCCAGATAAGCGTCCAACGGAACGTCAGTGGCGGAAATGCCTCACACCGGTGAACACCATGGCAATGCCGGCTGCATCCGCCGCCGCGATGACTTCATCATCCCGAATGGAGCCGCCCGGCTGGACGATGGCCGTGATACCGGCTTCTGCCGCCAGCTCAATGTTATCCGGGAATGGGAAGAAAGCATCCGATGCCAGCACGCAGCCAGCCGACTTCTCGCCCGCCGCCCGCTGGACAGGTGGACGCTGACGACGCGGTTCGGCTGCCCAGCGCCCATGCCGACGAGGGTGCGGTCTTTGACGAACGCGATGGCGTTGGACTTGATGTGCTTCACCGCTTTCCAGGCAAACACCAGGTCAGCCAACTCGGCCGACGTTGGCGCCCGTTTGGTGGCCGTCGTCCATTGGTCGGGATATTCGGCAATGGTGTCGCGGGTCTGGACGAGCACGCCGCCGCTCAATGGCCTGACGTCATAGTCAGCTGCACCGGGTCCGGACACGGCCGGCTCAACCGACAGTATCCGCAGGTTCCGTTTGCGCTGCAGGAAGGCTAACGCATCGTCGTCGTAGCCCGGCGCAACAACCACCTCGTAAAACACTGGATCCATCGCTTCGGCAGCCGCCGCTGTCACCGGACGGTTGTACCCGACGATACCGCCGAACGCTGAAACCGGGTCTCCTTCGTAGGCGCGACGGTAACCCTCCGCCACGTCATCCGACGACGCCAGGCCACACGGATTGGCGTGTTTGATGACACACACCGTCGGGTCGGTATATTCGCTGACGATTCGCCAGGCTGCGTCGGCGTCCATCAGGTTGTTGAAGGACAGCTCACGACCATGCAGCTGCTGCGCCTGAGCCAGGCCGCCGGAGCCGCCGCTGGCTGGAACATACAATGCGCCCCGCTGGTGCGGGTTCTCCCCATAGCGAAGCGCCGATACGCGCTTCAATCCGATGGTTACCTGCTCCGGCATTTCATCTTCAGAGGCGGGGTCGGATGCCAGATAGTCGGCAACCACGGCATCGTAGGTGGCAACGTGCTGGAAGGCTTTGGCAGCGAGGCCGCGCCGTTGTTCGATGCTCAGCTCACCGTCGGCCAGGGCGTCGGCGACCCAATCGTAGTCTGCAGGATCGACCACGACTGCGACTGAGGGGAAGTTCTTGGCCGCCGCCCTCAGCATGGTCGGCCCGCCGATGTCGATGTTCTCCAGCGCGTCATCCAGAGTTACGCCGGGCTTGCTGACGGTTGCCGCGAAGGGATAGAGGTTGACCACCACCAGGTCGATGGCATCAATACCGTGCTGCTCCAACTCGGCCATGTGGCCGGCAGAATCCCGCCGCGCCAACAAACCGCCGTGGATGGTGGGATGCAGGGTCTTGACACGACCTTCCAGTATTTCCGGAGAACCGGTAACATCCGCCACCTGGCGAACGGCGATCCCGGCATCCGACAGGCTGCGGTGCGTGCCACCGGTGCTAATCAGTTCGCAGCCGGCGCCGGTCAGCCGCCGGCCCAAATCTTCGATACCCGTTTTGTCATAGACGCTCAGTAACGCTTTCAAATTACCTTTCCTCGATTGGGTATTCCTCTGATTGGATAACGATTGCCAAGGCGGAATCCGGAACAGAACCCGAAATTGCCAGCTGCCACCCGTGTGCATTCAGGTGCGCCAGGCGGTTTGCGGCCGGCTATGCGTTTCGAAATATCGCTCGGGCTTCATCGGCGCGGCCCACGATTTGTCCCACGTCAACGGCATCGGGCACGCCCTGGAGCACCGCATCTGCCCCGGCGGCGTCACACACCGCTACCATACCCAAACCCATGTTGAACACGCGATACATCTCGGCGTCGCTGATTCCGCCGGCCTGCTGCACAGCACCGAAAATGGGAGGGATGGCCCACGAACCGAGCCGAAATTCTGCCGCCACATCCGGTGGCAGCACCGCAGGAACCTTGCCCGGCAAACCGCCGCCCGTGATATGGCTCAATGCCTTCATTTGCGGGAGATACGGCGCCAGCAGCGGGTGGTAGGCGCGGTGCCGCACCATCAGTTCGTCGCCCAAATTACGGTTCAAGCCGGGCACGCGCCGGTGCAACACCGTTGGGTCTTCATCCACGCCAAACACGTGGCGCACCAGAGAAAACCCATTGGTGTGAACGCCGCTGGAGGGTATCCCGATCAATCGGTCGCCTGGTTTCACGGCGCTGCCATCCAGTAGCTGGCTGCGGCTGGCAATCCCGACGACGAACCCGGCCAGGTCGAAATCGGCGTCGGAGTAGACACCGGGCAGCTGGGCGGTTTCGCCCCCAATCAATGCACAGCCGACTTCGCGACACCCCCAGACTATGCCGCGCATCAGCATCTCCAGACGGTGTTCGTCCAGCACGCTAAACGATACATAGTCGAGGAAGAACAGCGGGCGCGCGCCTTTGGTCAGGATGTCATTGACATTGAGGGTAACCAGGTCCTGGCCCACGCCCTCGAAGTGTCCCAACTGCGCCGCAATTTTCAGCTTGGTGCCCACGCCGTCGGTGCTCGCCACCAGAACGGGTTCGTCGATGGCATCCAGTGCGAAGAGGCCGGCAAAACCGCCGCCTCCGTCCAGCACCTGGGGGCCGTGGGTAATTCCCGCAAAAGCCTTAATGCGGTCTTTCAACCCTTCCATCGCGTCCAGCGCGACGCCGGCAGCCTCGTAGGTTCCCGATGGAGTCATGCCGCCCGCTTCAACGTCATCGTTCAGGACGCCGCAATCTCCAGCGACAGCTTGCCCAAATCCAACTGCACCGGCACGGGGTAATTGCCAGTGAAGCAGGCATCGCAAAAACCGCCTTGCTTTCCACGCACCAGATCCATCAGACCGTTGACGCTCAAATACCCCAGGGTGTCGGCGCCGGTGATCTCCTTGATCTCGTCCAACGATTTGTTGGCGGCGATCAATTCCTGCCGGGTGGCCATATCGACGCCCAGGTAGCAGGGGTGTTTGATTGGAGGCGCGCACACTCGCAGATGAATTTCGGTAGCGCCGGCTCGCCGCAGCAACTCCACCACATGGGGCGTGGTGGTGCCCCGCACGATGCTGTCGTCGACCACTACCAACCGCTTGCCGCGCAAGATCGCGGGCATCGGGTTGAACTTTTGCCGGACACCACGGTCGCGACGCTGCTGTTCCGGTTCAATGAAGGTGCGGCCCACATAGCGATTGCGTACCAGGCCGTTGGCGAAGGGAATGCCCGATTCGCGGGAATAGCCAACCGCCGCTGCGGTGGAAGAGTCGGGAATGCCAATCACCAGGTCAGCGTCTGCCGGATGCTCTCTGGCCAACTGCGCACCCATATCTTCGCGCGCGTTGTGCATCAACTTGCCGTCCATCACGCTGTCAGGGCGCGCGAAGTAGATCCACTCGAACACGCACAACGCCCGGCCGCGGCGGGCCGACCCGGCGTAAATCTCTGAATGCACACCGTCCACGCCAATGGTTACCACTTCCCCCGGTTCAAGTTCGCGCACGAATTCCGCCTGCATATGATCCAGGGCGCAGGTCTCTGACGCTACGGCCCAGCCGTTATCCAGCTTGCCGAGGCACAAGGGACGTATTCCCAGCGGGTCGCGCGCCGCAATCAACCTATCGGGCGTGAGAATCACCAATGAGAATGCGCCCTGCATGGTTCGCATTCCGTGGAATAGTCGTTCTGCCCAGGTTGCTCCGGGCGCGTTTGCCAGCTGATGGGCTACGACCTCGGAATCCGTGGTGGTATCGAAAGCGCAATCCCACCTGGCCTGCAACTGTTCACGCAATTGGACGGCGTTGATGATGTTGCCGTTGTGGGCCACGGCCAGCGGGCCGTTAACTCCGTCGACCAGCAGGGGTTGCGCGTTGCAAAAGGCGCTGGTGCCGGTGGTGGAATACCGGGTGTGGCCGATGGCCAGATCGCCGGTGATGCGGTCCAGGTCTCCATCGGCGAACGCCTCCGAAACCAGACCCATCCCGGTGTGGGCGCGGATCTCCCCGGCGTCTGAAGCGGCAACCCCTGCCGACTCCTGCCCCCGGTGTTGTAGCGCGAACAGCCCGATCGCGGTGAGCGATGCGCTGTTGGTACCCGGCGTGTAGATACCTACAACACCGCATTCCTCTCGTGGATGATCGAGAGGATCGGAACCTGAACTGCCGGGCAGCCAATAGTTCATGTCAGCATTCTATTTTGCGGTTGGCTCTAGGTCAACGCCCCGGACGCCGATTAATCGCGTTGAGGGATGATTTGGACTTTGCGGCTCTCTCCCACTCCCACACTTTCGGTTCGGATACCGTCTCGCTCGTCCAGGTACATATGAATTACCCTGCGATCCGATGGCGTCATCGGTTCCAGCGTGATGCTGCGCCCGGTTTGGACAACCCTTTCGGCAACGCGGGAAGCCATCTCACGCAGGGAGTCCTCACGGCGCTGCCGGTATTGCTCAACGTCCAGCGCGACGCGCACGTCCTGCTCGAACTGCTGACGCACAATGCTCTGCACGATAAATTGCAAAGACTGGAGCGTGTTGCCGCGCCGACCAATCAACAACCCGGAATCCGGCCCGGCGATGTCGATGATGGGCCCGCCGGACGCCTCGTCGAATTCTGACCGGAGCGTTACGTCAACCTCTGCTCCTACGGTTTCCAGGATACGCTCGACCGCCTGAACCGCCGCCGCCGCCGGGGAATCTGCATCGGCCAACACGACCGGGGGCCGGCGGGGAGCCTCTTCCTCGTCGTCTTCGTAGTCGTCTTCAAATTCGTCGCCGTCACCGTCTTCAAATTCCGGGCCATCTTCAGCTTCGTAGTCGGCATCAGGCCCGGAATCTGCGTGGGCTTCGGCGTCGGGTTCCGGAGATGCCGCCGGTGTGGTGCGGGTAACACGGACCTCGGCCATCTCGCCACCGATGCCGAGGAACCCTTGACGGCCTCTATTTAGTGTTTCTACCTCGACCTCGCTGCGGTCTGCGCCGAGCGCTGCGAGCGCCAGCTCTTCGGCTTCTTCTACGGTCCGTCCGGTTTGAATTATTTGATCCATCTGGTTCGTTCTCCTGTGGGGCAGGGGCTGGGCTAGACGGGGCTACTGCGTCCGGTTCCCCACCGCGCTTCGGGAACAGTGGGAAGAGCGGCCCCCATCCGGTGATGAAGTACTGAATGCTGATACCCAAGATGTTGGAAACCACCCAATAGAGCGGCAATCCGCTGGGCCATCCCAGCGAGAATGCCCCCAGGAATATGGGCATCATCCAGAGCATCATGGTTTGACTGGATTGCTGACGCGGATCCGGAGACGGCATCTGCGTCATCTTTTGCTGCACCCAGGTGGACACCGCCACCAGGATGGGCATGACGATGGGCGACGGGTCGGGTTGGCTCAGGTCCAGCCACAGGAAGGTGCTGTTGACCGGCGCCGCCGCATGAATGGGTACGAAGGTGATCCAGGTGTACAGTTTGCCGGCCAGACTGACCAGGTCTTCCGGATTGTTGAACAGGGTCTGAATGAGTACCCGGAACAGGCCGATGAGAATGGGCATCTGCACGATGAGCGGACCCAGACAACCGACTGGGCTCACGCCGCTTTCCCGATACAGACGCATGGTTTCCTGGGAGATGCGTTGCCGGTCGCCGACGTGCCGTTGCTGGATCTCCCGCACCCGCGGTTGCAGACCGGTCATCGCGCGCATCTGCCGCACCTGGCGCACCGTCAGCGGAATCGTCAAGATTCGCACCAGCGCCGTGAACACGATGATGGCTACTCCCATCTGGGAGAAGCACAGGACGTACAACACCATGAGCGTGTTGAGCATGGGACGAATAATTACTTCGTTCCACAGCAACCCGAATATGGAGAAAATTTCCACTAACGCCTGTCCTGCTCGCTACCGATCCGGCAACGCTTGCCCTAGTTGCACCTGGTGTTTTCTTCAGTGTCGTAGCACCACAATATATTGATGCCAGACACCACCTCCACCCGCCGCACCGTGCCGTCATCAGAGCCGACGTACACGGAATCAGGCTGCCCGGTGTCGGACGTAGCCTGGCTGCGGGAGATAATCAGCGGCGCTTTGATCTCGCCACTGCCAAGCGTCAGGGAGGCGATTTCCTGCGCCTGGCCGTGGTCGGTTTCGGTGGCCCTCAGCACGGCCAATTTGCCGTCCACGGTGGCAACCGCCAAACCCCGTTGCAGCAAGACCGGGTCCGCCACTACTGGAGCTCCCATATCATAGGCCCACAACAACCCACCGCTGGAGTTCAGGGCGTACACTTTGCCATCCATAGATGGAGCCAGGATCATGCGACCCGACGACACCGGGGTTGCCCACCACCAGTTGTCGGCGCCAAATTGCCAGCGCAAATCGCCGCTTTCCAGCCCGAGGGCATACAGTTGCCGGTCAAACGAGCCGATAATCAGCATATCCTGATGAATCAGCGGTTTGGCGACCACTGCCCCACCGGTAGCGTATTCCCACACCACCTCGCCCGTAGCCAGGCTAACGGCATACACCTTGCCATTCTGCGAACCGAAATACGCGACGCCATTCCGCAGCAACGGAGTGGACCATATCTCTCTTTCATCGGTGCGGAACGGAGACCATCGCAACGACTCTCCGGTTGACGCGATGAAGGCGTACAAGCCGCCGTCCTCTGAACCAACCGCCACGATGCCGCCCGCTTCGTCCAGGCCGGGGCTGCCAACAAGAGGCACGATATCTTCCGGTTCAACGTTGGGGTTACGCCAGACCGTTCCGACCGCCCCGCCGGAAGCGTTCAGGTCGAGCGCGTACAGGATCCCGTCGATACCGGCTACGTACAGATGCTGTCCGACGGCGGGCGGGTTATACGCGCCCAAAAATCCGTCTTCTCCGCCGACGGAAGACCTCCACCGCGTGCTGACGGTTCCGTCGCCAAAGTCATCGAGGGCCAGCACCTGCCCGTCCCGGGTAGTGGCATACACCACGCCGTTGGCCACCGCCACGGCTCCCCAACCCTTGGTGGATGCTCCCAGGTTCGGTCGGCATCCGACGACGGCCAGCAGGCAGATGGCTGCCAGCGCCGCGAGCAACATCCAGCGTGGCATCAACGCCAGGCCGTTGTTAAGGCGCCGAGGCATGGCGGAATATTCGTTGGTGGAATTGGGCGTAACCCGAGGTTTGCGGAAGGGCAGGAAAATGTTTGACATATTGGTTGACTAAATTACCGGGTCATACCCGCTGCCGCCTCTGGGACGACACCGAAAAATCCGCTGGATACCCAGCCATACACCTTTCAGCACACCGTAGCGTTCGACCGCATCAGCGGCGTACTGCGAACAAGTCGGCTCAAAGCGGCAAGCCGTTGACAGATAGGGGGACACCGCCTGCTGATACAGCCGAATGGTTGCAATAGCTGCGATTTTCACCGCGTTGCCTCCGGCGTTGAGGTTACGGTCTGCGGGTTCACGGGGTCAACAACTTCAGGTTCGGCTTTGTTCAACTGGGTGCGGCGCAGCAAATTATGCACGGCACGCTCAAGTTGAGGGAACTTCGCTTCACCAGCGCCACGCCTCGCAATCAGGATGGAGTCCCAACCCGGGCGGGAATGGGAATTTCGGATTACTTCGCGCAACCGTCGCTTGATCTGGTTACGCACCACGGCGTTGCCGACGCGTTTCCCAGCGACGAAGCAGAAACGGCTGCGATCCAGGCCATTGGGCAGCAGGCGGATAACCAGCAAGTCGTTAGCGGCACTACGTCCCCGACGGTGGACTTCCCCGATACGGGCATCGCCGCTAAGACGATGACGTTGTTGCATCTAAACTACGGAAGCCGCGGGCGGCCGCTGGAAACAAAGTAGGTCAACTAAACGGTCAGCTTGTGCCGGCCCTTGAAACGGCGGCGGCGCAAAACCGAACGGCCATCCGAGGTGCGGGAACGGGAACGGAAGCCATGCACTCGGGCACGACGTCGCTTTTTGGGTTGATAAGTGCGCTTGGGCATGTTCGACTCCGGCTGATAACTATACTGTCAAAGCCCCGACACGTCAACGGATTTGTCCTGCTCAAGCGTACCCATTTTGTCATTGCGAGCGTAGCGTGGCAATCCCGACGCCGTAACAACGGCGGTTCGTCCACGTATGTTCGACCTCAACGAAGTTTCCACGTCGCTATGCTCCTCGCAATGACCGATCAAGTCTGCAAACGCTAGCCCACCGCGGAGGCATCGGTAATCGATAGACTTCGGCCCCGCACACGTACCCGGTCCAACGCGCAGCGCGGCAGCGAAACAGGCTGAGTCACATGATTCAGCACAGCACCGCCGGCGGTGCCAAGGTTCCGGCATATTTGCCGCAAACAATAGTTGGTAGTTACGCTGCGGACGCTACCGGGTTATAATCCGTCAAAATATCAGCCCATCCAAAACTAATTCCGACCAAAGCTCGCTCAACATGACATTGCCAGAACCGGGACGTGTGATGATGAAAGACCGTTACGAAGACGAAATAGAGCAAATCCTCAGGAATCTGGATGCTCAACCTCCGAAGAGCAAATGCCGAGCAGCCGGCCACGCCTAGTTCCGTGACACCAGTTGACGACGAACCATCGCCGTTCGCTCCTAAGCCACCGGCGCGCAAACGTCTGATTTCCCCGGCCAAACTGTCGGTCATCGGAGTGGTGCTGGCGGTAATCGGCTTAGCCTTGACCAAGTTGGTTTGGCTGTCGGTGGCGGGGTTGGTCATCATTGTGGTGGCCGTCGTATGGATGTTCCTGCAACGGGCAACCACTCCGGCGAACGCGGCGTGGCGTGGCCGCCCGGTTGAACAGCCACCGCAAACGGGCTGGCAGCGGTTTCGGCAATGGCTGTCCCGTTAGCCGGTCGGTCAACACACTTTGGCGACGCGTCGTAAATAGACGCGTTTGAACAACCTCAAACAGGCAGGCTTACCAGCCGACCGCGGCGCCGTCCTTCCGGGGCTCGCTGCCTCCGCTGAGGACGCCTGAGTCCGGGTCGCGACTGATTATCTGGCCGCCGCCCATTCCACCGGCGCCGCCCCGTTGCGGGCCGTGCATCACGTTGACCCGGTGCCCTCGGCGATGCAGCTCGGCGGCCACTTCATTGTCAACGTCCCCTTCCAGCCACAGTTCATCGCCAGCAACCTGGAACCGCAAGGCATCCAGCGCAGTCTGCGAATCCATGCCGAAATCAACCATATTGCTGATGACCTGCAAATGTCCCTGGGGCTGCATGAATCCACCCATCACCCCGTAACTCAGCCACAATTCGCCATCGCGGGTGGCCATTGCCGGAATGATGGTGTGGAAGGGCCGTTTGCGTCCCGCCAGGACATTGGGATGCTCCGGGTCCAACTGGAATAGCGCCGCCCGGTTGTGCATCACGATGCCGGTGCCCGGCACCACCAGGCCCGATCCGAAATTGGCGAAGACGCTGTTGATTAGGGAGCAGGCGTTGCCAGCCCCATCGATCACGCTGATGTAAACGGTGTCGCTGCCGGGAACCATCTTGCCGTAGGGTGCGGTTTTCATCGCCCGTTGCGGGTCAATCAGTTCCCGCCGTTTGTCGGCATACTCCTTGGAGGCCCAAATACTGGTCGGAACCTCCACGCTCCTTGGATCAGCCAGGTACTCGAAGGCATCGGCGAATCCCAATCTGGTGGCTTCAATCAGGTGGTGATACCGGTCGGCGCTTTGCGGCCCCATTCCGGCGATGTCGAACCCCTCGGTAATATTCAGGGCTTCCAGGGCGATGATGCCCTGACCGTTGGGCGGACACTCCCAGCACGTCACGCCGCGATAATCGGTCTTGATGGGTTCGTCCCAGTCCGAATGGTGTTGGGCGAGATCATCTTCCGAAAGCCACCCGCCCTGTTCCTGAATGAAACCGGCCATCGCCGACGCAATTGGGCCCGTATAAAACGCCTCGCTGCCACCTTCTGCAACCGTGCGCAGGGTTTTCGCCAGCGTAGGCATCCGCATTAACTCGCCTTCTCTTGGCGCACGGCCGTTCTGCAGCAACTCCTGACCGGACGGCAATGCGCCAGTTTTCCCTCAGTTTGCTGCCACTGGAAGCTGATGATGTCGCTAACCGGGAACCCCTGCTCGGCGTATTCGATTGCTGGTTCGAGAACATGGGCCAGACTCATGGTGCCCTGCTCGGCCAGCAAAACCTCCCAGCCGTGAACCGTGCCTGGGACGGAGATGGATAGTGCGCCGAAAGCCGGCATCCGGTTGTGTCCTTTGGCGCGCAAGTCGTCGATGCTGGCCGCTGCCGGCGTGCGACCGCTACCGTTGAGCGCCACCACACCCTTGTTGGCGGCCTTCCGGATCAACGCGAACAGGTCCCCGCCGACGCCGGTGGACATGGGTTCGACCACGTTCAGCGTGGCGGCCGTGGCCACCGCAGCGTCCACAGCGTTGCCGCCGGCCATCAGGATACGCAGGCCGGCCATCGCGGCCAGGGGTTGGCTGGTGGCAACCATTCCGTGGGTGGCATGAATGGTAGAACGACGGGAATCAAAGAACATTTTCGGGCTCCGGATAGCACTGGCGCAGGTTGGCGGCCAGTTTAGCACGGCCCTCGAACGACCGCACCTCTCGGGCCCGGGACGGCTCGGCCGGGGTGCCACCGCAGTTCCGCGCCATATGTTCCGCACCGAGCCGGCCGGGGTGCTTATGATAAGATAGCCACGTCGCCGGCACCTCACCCGAGGTCATTACCAAGATCATTTGCCAGGCGTCGAAACTTGCGATCAATCAACAGATGTTCCCCACCAGGAGGTCCATTCATGGCCATCACCGTCGGACAGGCAGCCCCCGATTTCACGCTGCATGAAACCCCCCAACAACAGCGCACCCTGAGCGAGTACCGGGGCAAAAACGTGGTGCTCGCGTTCTTCCCCGGAGCCTTCACCGGCGTTTGCACCACCGAAATGTGCGCCCTGCGCGACCGCATCGACCAGTTCAGTTCCATGAATGCGGAAATCGTCGGCATCACCGTCGACCCTCCCTTCGCACAGGCCGCGTGGAAGGCCGCCAACAATGTCAATTACACTTTCCTCAGCGACTACAACCGCGAGGTGGTAAACGCCTATGACGTTGCGCTGCCCGGCCTGGCCGGAATGCAGGGATACGTCGCCGCCAAGCGCGCGGTAACCGTCGTCGACAAAGACGGTGTGGTGCGCTATCACTGGGTATCGGAAAGCCCCGGCGTTGAACCCGATTACGCAGAGGTTCAGGCCGCAGTAGCCGCCCTGTCGTAAGTCCGGCGCAACCGCGTTGACCAGGTAGCCGCGCCCGGCAACGGGCGTGGCTTTTTAGTGGATGGGCCAGGGATGGCTCACCAGTCGGTCGACGACCATGTTTGTGAGGCGCAGGGCGTCCACGTCAAGGCAAACATCGACATTGGGTGCGAATCCGGTGGAGCCATACCAGTCTGCAACCGTTTGCCCTCGGGTCAAGTCGCTGGCGGTGTCAACGGACACGTACATCCGGCGAGACTCCATCAGGGTTGGGTCGATGGCGAACGCCATTGCGGGGACATCGTTGTATCGCACTGCTTCCCCGTCGGCCAGCCGACCCATCCGCTGGTACGCCTGCCGGGTAAATCCAGAAGCCGCCACCAGCAGGGCCACCGCCGGAGCCGGGCATTGTGCCAGTCGCTCGAATTGGCCGGTGGAAAAGCCAGCCCGATCGCAAACGTCCAGCCCGACCTGAGTGATTGGTACACCTGATTCATACAGAATGGCCGCCGATTCAGGGTCTTCGTGCAGGTTCGCCGTCGCCACTGGAGAAACGTTGCCAGGCACCCGCACCGCACCACCCATTACCACCACCCCGGCCAGTGCGTCAGCGATTTGCGGTGCAATTCGCAACGCCAGCGCGACGTTGGTCATGCGGCCTAGCGCCAGGACGGTAATTTCGCCCGGAGACTCCAGCGCGCGCCGGGCAATTTCCAGCGCGGCCACCCGGTCGACGGATGCGACATCGGGCGACGGTTCGGGTACGGAATCGGCCACGCCCCCCAGAGCATCACCGCCGTGAATGTGCCAGGCCCAACCCTCGTTGGCGCGGCGCAGCAACGGCCCTTCGGCTCCCCGGTACACCGGAATGTCACTGCGGCCGGCCACGGCCAGAATCCGCCGGGCGTTGTTGGCGCACTGCGCCATTGAGCCGTTTCCGTATACGGCGGTTAACGCGTCGACCTGTAACTCCGGGCTGGTCAGCGCCAACAGGATAGCGGCGGTGTCGTCAACTCCGGGGTCGGTGTCGATAATCACGCGTTTGGGCATAATTACCTCGATTGGGCAACCGGCAGCGACCTTTGACGCTGCCAGCGGGTTCCGGCATTATATCGTGAGCATCGTCGGTGGTTTTCTGACTCCGGCACGGAGGCATTGATAAAAATGGCAATTAATGAAGTGCAGGGAGTCATCGCGCGGTCAAAGGGTGCGCCGGTGGAACTGGTACCGATTTTGGTTCCCGACCCCGGCGCGGGCGAGGCGCTGGTGCGAGTCCAGGCCTGCGGCGTGTGCCATACGGATTTGCATTACCGGGAAGGCGCAATCAACGATGACTTTCCGTTCCTGCTGGGCCACGAGGCAGCCGGTATCGTGGAGAAAATCGGGGACGGAGTCAGCAATGTCGTGCCCGGCGATTTCGTGATTCTCGCCTGGCGTGCCCCTTGCGGTCAATGCCGTTCATGCGTGCGTGGCCGGCCTTGGTACTGCTTCTCCAGCCGCAACGCCGAGCAGAAAATGACCCTGGCCGATGGATCGCCGGTGTCGCCCGCATTGGGCATCGGGGCGTTCTGCGACCTGACGCTGGTAGACGCGCTCCAAGCCGTCAAGGTCGACCCGGCGGCAAGCCCTCTGGCGGCGGGCCTGATCGGTTGCGGCATCATGGCCGGGCTGGGCGCAGCCATCAACACCGGCGGTGTGAGTCGCGGCGATTCAGTGGCGGTCATCGGTTGCGGTGGCGTCGGCAACGCGGCGGTCGCCGGCGCGCAACTGGCTGGCGCCAACATCATAATCGCGGTGGACATCGACGACCGCAAACTCGACTGGGCCAAAGGATTCGGCGCCACCACATCCGTAAACTCCACCCAAACCGACCCAGTGGCGGCCATCCGGGAACTCACCGGCGGCAACGGCGTGAACGTGGCGATTGAGGCCGTGGGCAACCCAACCACCTACGAACAGGCTTTTTACGCCCGCGACCACGCCGGTACCGTGGTGCTGGTTGGTGTCCCGGACCCCACGATGAAAATTGAACTGCCGCTGATCGAGGTTTTCGGACGCGGCGGTTCGCTCAAATCGTCCTGGTACGGCGATTGCCTGCCCACCCGAGACTTCCCAATGCTGATTGACCTGTACCTGCAAGGCCGCCTGAACCTCGACGGTTTCGTCAGCGAACGCATCACGATTGACGACGTTGAGGCCGCTTTCGAGCGCATGGGTCGAGGAGAAGTGCTGCGCTCGGTCGTTGTGATGTAGGTAAGGAGGATGGCGAGAATATGGCCACGTTTGTACTGATTCACGGAGCCTGGCACGGCGGATGGTGCTGGTGGAAGGTTGCCCCTCTGCTGCAGGAAGCCGGCCGCACCGTACTCACTCCCAGTTTGACCGGGCTCGGCGACCGGGCGCACCTGGCGGCCCTCATGCCCCCGGCATCGTTCAATTTGGATCTGCACATCCGGGACGTGGCGCAGTTGCTGGAATCGAACGACCTGCAAGATGCCGTGCTGGTGGCCCACGCCTACGCCGGCATGGTCATCACCGGCGTTGCCGAGGTTTGCCCGGAGCGGATCGCCGCCCTGGTTTATGTCAACGGCGTGGTGCCCGCCGATGGCGAAGCGATGGTCGACCAGCTGGAGGCAGTGCGCGGCCCGGAATTCGTCGCGCGCATCCGGCAACACATTGCAGACAGCGCACCGTTCATGCCGGCGCCGACCACCGCCGACGAAATCGCCGAACGCTGGTCCATCACCGATCCTGATGATCAGCTGTTCGTGCTGCCCAGGCTGAGCCCGCAGCCTACCCTCACCTTCTCGCAACCCGTGCGCACCGGCAGACCGGAAGCACAGGCCCTGCGCCGCGAATTCGTGCTGTGCAGCGAGTCCGGATTTGAGGCGGTGGCGGAAAAGGCAGCCGCCTCAAACTGGGGCGTCCACCGCATCGACACCGGCCACGACCCCATGATCACAACGCCACGGGAGCTGGCCGACATCTTGCTGGCCATCGCCGGCTGACCCGCCGGTCGCGGTGGGGCACGAACCCGGATTCCGGGTATGCTAGGATTATCTCCAACATTCGCGTTCCAAAAATCACCCAAAAGCCCAAACGGGAGGTCTACATTATGGCAAACGAAGCGCTGGGGCTCGACGTCAAAGCCTGCATTTTCGACGTATTCGGCACGGTGGTGGACTGGCGGTCCAGCATCACCGAACAGTGCGCAAACATGGGGCGCATCAAGGGCATCGACCGCGACTGGGCTGCGTTCGCCGACTCCTGGCGCGGTAAGTACCGCCCCTACATGGACAAGGTGCGGCACGGCGAATTACCGTGGACCAACCTGGACGCGTTGCATCGTATGTCGTTGGACGACGTGCTCGACGAATACGAAATCTCTGGTTTCAGCGACGACGAGAAGATGGAGGTAACCTACTTCTGGCACCACCTGCGCCCGTGGGCAGACACGGTGCCCGGACTCTACCGCCTCAAGAACAAGTTCATCATCGCCCCAATGTCAAACGGCAACATCGCGCTGATGACCAACATGGCCAAGAACGGCGGGATGCCCTGGGATTGCATCCTTGGGGCCGAAGTTGCCCAGCACTACAAGCCCGACCCGGAAAGCTATGGCACCGCCGTGAAACTCCTGGGCCTCAAACCGGAGCAGGTGATGATGGTGGCCGCCCACCAGGGAGACTTGCTCGCATCGGCCAAGGTGGGTCTCCGCACCGGATTCGTGCCGCGTCCCAAAGAACATGGACCGGACCGCACGCCGGACCCGACGCCGGATCCTTCGTTCAACGTGGTGGCCGACAGCTTCGTCGACCTGGCGGCCAAGCTGGGAGCGTAACCCCGCGCCCGCGCATTCGCATCAGTCAACGTTTACCCGAAACCGGCGACGTTGACCGGAAGCCGGGGTGGGCAGCCTCTCGCTGTCGCCCCGGTTTTTAACCCAGGTCGGGCGGCTCCAGCCCGCACGCCTGCGCCACCAGTTCGTAGGAGCGCACGCGGTCGGCATAGTGGTAGCAGATGGTAACCACGCTCAGATCGGCGGTTTGGTACTGTTCCGAAACTCGCTCCAGCCCTGCTTTCACCTCTTCCGGGTCGCCGTCCACGCAATTGCGGAGATACTGCTGTATAAATTGCCACTCGTTGGCCAGATATTTGTACGAAGCAGCCAACTCCGGCGATGGAATGCCCTTGGCTTGACCCGTTACCGACCGCAGGCGACCCAGGTTGCGGCTGGACCCGATCCGCCGCGCCTCTTCCTCGGTGTCGGCGCACAGTACCTGCACCCCAACGTTCACCAACGGTTGCTCCAGGTGCTCCGAGGCCTCGAAATTCTGCCGGTACGATTCCACGATTTGCGGGCCGTCATCGGCGCCCATACCGAGAAGTGTGCGTAGGCGAAGGGCAGGCCCATCTTGGCGGCCATAAACGCCGACTCGTACCGAGACCCCAGCAACCAGACCTGCGGCGCAGTGTCCGGTTCGTCTGGGGATGCAGCCACCGCGTTGAAGGGGTGGTCGTCGGGCTGCGAGTCGTTCAGATAATTCACCACGTCCCGCACCTGCTGCGGGAAATGGCGAATGTCTTTCGGGGTGCTGGGATACGCCAGCGCGGCGGCGGTTATCTGATCGCTGCCGGGCGCCCGACCGATGCCCAGGTCGATGCGGCCGGGGTAGAAGGCATCCAGCATACGGAACGTCTCCGCCACTTTCAGGGAACTGTAGTGCGACAGCATCACGCCGCCGGAACCGACGCGGATGCGCCGGGTGTTGGCCGCAATTTGCCCGACCAGAACCTCGGGGGCGGTGCCGGCAAAATTGGGCAGGTTGTGATGCTCGGCCACCCAGTAGCGCTCGTATCCCATCGCTTCGGTGGCTTGCGCGAGTTGGATGGTCTCGCGCAGCGCCACACCGGCGGAGCTTCCCTCGCGCATGGGTGACTGGTCAACCACGCTCAGCTGCAATTTTTGGCTCAATTTGCCTCCCCCCTGTTCACCCGACACGCTTACCGGCCCGGGCCACTATTGAGTCGCGAGTAGCACGATTTTGGGCTACCCGCCTTATGCGTACCCACTTTGTCATTGCGAGCGTAGCGTGGCAATCTCGTCGTCGTAGCAACGGCCGTTCGCCGACGTGTGTTCAACCTGATCGCGATTGCCACGTCGCTATGCTCCTCGCAATGACGGATTAAAGCGGGTACGCGTAACACGCCCCGCGGGTTGACGGAAAATCGGGGCACACCTATTATAATATGGCCAAACGATGAGCGCAGCAGGACATTTCACGGTGTACGACATTGGATGCCCCGGCGCGTAAGACCGCCGGGCCGATGAGGTGAGCCATCGTGCTTTTCGCTAAAATACCCGGCTCCAGGTCGGCGGTTGACCCGGCGTCAACCGTCGACAAGCCACTTGCGTCCAGTGGCTCAAAGCACCTACTTGAAAAAGTTATCAAGTCGGTGCTTTTTTTATTGGCGATGGTATCCGTCATGGTCACCGTTGCCATCGTGGCGGTGCTGCTCTATGAGGGAGTGCGTTTCTTCGCCTCGGATTTCTACGAGGCCAAACCGACTGAAGTCATGGCAACCAGCGAGCCGGCGGACGCGGTAAGCCAAGTTTCTCCCGCAACAACCGCTCCTACAACAACCACTCCTGCAATGAACCCGCCCGGCACAGCCGCCCCAGGCCCCATCCCCCAGGTTTCGGTGCGCGCCACCACGGATTCGCTGATCCATGTGTCCTGGGACCGACCCATCGCCGGCGCGCCGGTCAGTGGGTACGCCGTGTCCATACTACCAAGCCTGAAGACCGATGTGTCTGACTGCGAATTGCTGGGCTCTGACCGGGTGTCCTGCGTCATCTCCGACGCTTCTCCCGGAAGGTCGTACAAGGTAACGGTGGCAGCCGTATCCAATGGCGTGCCGGGAGCCGCACTGCAAACCAAATCGTTCGCCGTTCCGGAATCGGTGAAGTGGCAACGCTACTTTACCGACACCAAATGGCGCACGCTGCTGGTGCCCCGTTCCTACGGCGTCTGGCCGTTGCTCGTCGGCACCATGATGATCTCGCTGCTGGCAATGTGCATCGCCGTTCCGTTGGGTCTGTTGTGCGCCATTTACCTAAGCGAGTATGCAAAACCTGGGGTGCGCGCCGTCACCAAACCCGTGCTCGAGGTGTTGGCCGGAGTTCCCACGGTGGTCTATGGCTTTTTCGCTCTGTTCTTCATCACTCCCTTCCTGCGGGTTTTCAGCGATGACATTGGCATCTTCAACGCTTTGTCCGCCGCCATCGTGATGGGCGTGATGATTGTGCCGATGGTGTCCAGCCTCAGCGAGGATGCGATGCGCGCGGTGCCCCTCAGCCTGCGGGAAGGCGCATTCGCCCTGGGCGCCACCAAGGTCGAGGTGGCTGTCAAGGTCGTGGTGCCGGCCGCATTATCCGGCATTGTGGCCGCCTTCATACTGGCAATGTCCAGAGCGGTTGGCGAAACCATGATTGTGTTCATCGCCGCCGGCCAGAACGAAAAATTGACCTTCAACCCGCTGGAGCCGGTGAATACCATGACCGGGTTCATGGCTACGACCAACTTTAGCGACAACGCCATACCCGGCACCGCACAGTTTCAGGCGCTGTTCGCGGTCGGAATTACGCTGTTCGTCATCACCCTGGTGATGAATCTGATCAGCCAGTTCGTCGTGGCCCGGTTCCGCGAGGTGTACGAATAATGGCAGTTGAAATCCCGCCCGGATACAGCCGGCGGCTCGCTCGACGCAAGCGCATTGCCGGCGTCTTCCATGCGATCTGCATCATCACCGTAGGCGTTGCGATGTTGATGCTGGCCGCGCTGCTCTATTCGGTAATCTCCGAGGGGTTGTCGTGGTTGAGCCTGGACCTGATTACGGAGAATGCCTCCAGCAAAGCCATTAAATCCGGACTGTTCCCATCCATCGTGGGCACGCTTTGGGTGATGGCGATTTGCATTTTCATATCGTTCTCGGTGGGAGTGTCCGCTGCCATATACCTGGAAGAGTACGCGAGGGCCAGCCGCATCACCGACCTCATACAAACGAACATCAAGAACCTGGCTGCGGTGCCGTCGATCGTCTACGGCATCCTGGGACTCACCATCTTCGTTGCCCTGTTCTCACTGGGCAAGAGCACGCTGGCCGCCGGCCTGACGCTGGCCATGCTGATCATGCCCGTGGTCATCGTGTCTGCCGAGGAATCAATCCGGGCCGTGCCGCGTCACTCATAGGGGACCGGCGCGCGCTACGCCCCTGGGCGGCGCACGCTGGCAGGTCGGTGTGTGCGACTGTGGGTGCTCTGCCACAGGCGATGACCCCTGCAGTCCTGACGGCATCATCTGGCTGTCCGCTCGGCGCGATGGGCGAAGCACGCGGGCCGTCTGGTGATAAGGGGTGCGCTGGCCTCGTGCCTATCGCCCAACCTCGTCCGCTGGATCGTGTCACATCAGCACCGTACTGCCCATCCAGATTTACGTCTGGATATCGAAGCCGCAGGAAGAATTCCATCAATTGGCTGCTGCGGGTATTATTGTGCTGCTGGCGATTCTGTTGGGCATGAACGCCTTTGCCATTTTCCTGCGTAACCGTCTGCAAAACCGACACCGAGGGTAAATTCGACAATGGCGACTCCCGCCGCAACCACCCAGTCAGTTATCCGCGCCGTTGACGTTGGTGTCTACTACGGCGCCAATCAGGTCATTGAGAGCGTAAATCTGGATATCGCGGAAAACGAAATCACCGCTATCATCGGACCCAGTGGCGCCGGCAAAAGCACGTTGCTGCGCTGCATCAACCGCATGAATGACCTGATTGATTCCTTCCGCATGGAAGGCAAGATCTGGTTCAATGAATTTGACCTCTATGCCCCCGGTTCCGACCCGACACAAATTCGTTACCAGATTGGTATGGTGTTCCAGCGTCCCAACCCGTTCCCCAAGTCAATCTACGACAACGTGGCCTTTGGGCCGCGCATTAACGGCTACTCCGGCAATCTGAATGACATTGTTGAAGAATCCCTGCACAGCGCCGCGCTTTGGGATGAAGTCAAAGATCGACTCAAGGAATCGGCTCTCGCCCTCTCCGGCGGCCAACAGCAACGCCTGTGCATCGCCCGGGCGATGGCGGTCTCGCCCAGCGTTATCCTGATGGACGAACCCTGTTCAGCGCTTGACCCAATTGCTACACTGGCAATCGAACAGCTCATGCAGGAACTCAAAAAGCGTTACAGCATCATCATCGTCACCCACAATATGCAACAGGCTGGTCGCGTTTCGGACAAAACCGCTTTCCTGATGCCTGACGAGAATCGTGTGGCGCACCTGATAGAATTCGACGAAACCGCCCGCATGTTCACCAATCCCAGCGACGAACGTACTGAGGCATATATCACCGGCAGATTTGGATAATGTCTCTGGGCGGCGACCAACCAGACACAAGGAGGCGCCAAAATGCTAAGGTCCGACTTCGACCGGCTTCTGGAAACCTTGCAAAGCGATCTGGGCGAAATGGGTCGCCTCGTTGAGGAAACCACCAAACAGGCGATCCGCGCGCTGCAAAACCGCGACGCCGACCTGGCCCAGCAAGTTATCGACCACGATGACGTGATCGACAACCTGCAGGACACTCTGGAAACCAAATGCCTGGGCATCCTGGCCACCCAGCAGCCGGCCGCCACCGACCTGCGCACGGTGATGTCGGTGGTGCATATGGGTGTGGAACTGGAACGGATGGGCGACTACGCTGAGGGAATCGCCAAGATCTGCCTGCGCATCTACCAGGAACCGCTGCTCAAACCGCTGATCGATATTCCACGGATGGCTGAGTTGGCGCTCAAGATGCTAAACGAGGGTCTTCAAGCCTTCGCCGAACGGGATGAGGATCTGGCGCGCAAGGTTTGCGCCGATGACGATGCAGTTGACGACCTCTACGACCAGATTTACCGCGAGCTGCTGACCTATATGCTGGAAGACCCTCGCAACATCCAGCGGGCCACCTACCTGCTGTGGGTGGCGCACGACCTAGAGCGGATTGCGGACCGCGCGACCAATATCGCCGAGCGAGTTATCTGGCTGATTTCGGGCGGGTCGGTCAGCACTCGGGCGCTCAAATCGGAACGCTCACTACGCTGAACGTGAATGCCAGCGACGCTTCCTGACCCGATTTTGGTGGAACCGCGAGCAACAAATAACCTCATGCGTACCCACTTTGTCATTGCGAGCGTAGCGTGGCAATCTCATCGCCGTAGCGACGGCGGTTCGCCGACGTGTGTTCAACCTCATCGAGATTGCCACGTCCCTGGACGAGCTGGGGATGAGCGGGCGCTCCTCGCAAGCACAGA
>CASHTH010001679.1:0-53488 GCA_030341885.1 Geodia barretti
TTTTATAGCCACGGCGTGGTCCAGGTCTGCCGCAAGACGGATGTACGCTTCTTCATCACCGTCCCTGAGCACAAAGCTGGCGGGACGTGATCGAGGCATACGGAGCCGGACTGGCGCCCATACCTACTGGATTGGAGGGCGCCCCGATGTGGCCCGAGACTGAATACACCCATTCATGAGTCAGCCCGGCGCGCGCGGTGCGGCTCATCGTCCGCCGAAGGGTGAAACCACACCCGGACCACTGCGCTTGTCGCCAACTACATGCTATCATCGCCTTTTTCACCGATCGTCAAAGATACACTCGGCACTGGAGGCCGACCACCGCCGCCACGCCGAGATCGCGAAGCTCTCCGGACCTGAAGTACCGCGGGCGTGGGCTCACGATCATCTCCCCTCGGGCGCTTTCCCGCCATGGAGCCTGGCTGGGGCGGTGCAGGTCATGGCCACAATCTCGCCGCTGGACCCAGCGCATCACTCTGGGCGAGACGGTGGCAACCACCAAGACCCTCAGGCGACGCTTCCTTTCCCTGGCGGGAAGGATCACCCGCAAGGCCCGCCAGCTCACCCTGCACCTGCCACGGCGCTGGCCTTGGAAAACCCAGTTACTCTCCGCCCTGGCGCGGTTGCGAGCTCTGCCACTGCCTTCGTGTGACGCGCTCCGCGGCGTCTGACCCTCCACCAGATTACCCAACTGTCTGCCCCAGCCGCGACAGGTTGGGCTCCGCATGGCCTCCGCCTGCAATCTGCGCTGAAAATCTCTCCTAGTACCGTTACTACGGGCAACTACGGGCCGTCAAGATCCCTTGGCGCGGCATCCACCCCCCACATCGTCCATTTTATCGGCATCAGGTCCTCGCCAGCCCGATCCCTGGTCCCTCATCCCTCCGTCTGACCACCGCCCCCGTTTCCCTTCGGTGGATTCGGCTAAGCGATGCCGTGTGCGCATGAACGCCATAGTGTAGAGGTTGGTAGCACAATGGGTTGTTAAGGGGTTAAGGTCTTACGACGGAACGCACATCGCCTTTTTCACTACTAAGATGAGAACAAATCTGGTCAAAACAGTTGGGAACCAATCGGAAGAGGATGAATATCTATTCAGGATTAGACGCACGCTGTTGGGGTACAAGAGGACGTGATCGTCCATCGACTGAGCATCGCTATGGCCTTGCTGAATTTCTACGCTCGTCCAACAACAAGCTCAGAGGCAGGCTCGTAAGAAGTGGTGATCGTCTGCACCTGCAATGCCGCCTCCGGTGATTGAGACAGCGAAATTAAAACATAGGAATCGCCACACGGCAAATAATGGGTGCTCGGAAACAATAAGAACATCGTGGGGAGTATATCTCCTCCGGATTGACGGCGACAGAAAGAAGCCGGAACAACAAGCGCACAGGGACGACGGGAGGGCGTAAGACCAGAACCTTGCGCGTTGTGATTCTTACACGCGTTGCTTTGCTTAGCTGCGCAAGTTTCCTTGTGCCCCATACGATTCTGTGCGGCGAAGAAAAACACCCGTTCGCTCCATTATCTTAAATCAAAACCTGCGGGAGGGAGTCGCATCTGTTGGATGAAGAGCATCTGATCGCGAAGCTGCGCTCAAGGCGAGGTTTGTAATTCGGTTGCTTGGCCACGGGGAGCTGAGCGGGTTGCTGATGAGGGCACCGTAGGTCGCGTCTGCCACTGCTCAGCCCAACAGTGGGATGCCCGAACGGGCAACTTCCTTGACAATTCCGCTTTATCTATTGATGAGATTAGACGTTCGACCATTCCCCCGAGGTACCGGAGTTTCCGATTACATTGTGTCGTCGAGGAAGGTAATTATTTCGTCCAGCTAGTAGGACTTTGTGGCACCGGACCCCGGCCGAGGTCTCTCCATTGGTTCGCGGGAGCCGAGAAGGGGAGTCTGATGGAACGAGGTGTTCACCGGGAGAGGGAACGGAATCCATGGAAGGGAGAGTCGGTACTCTCACTTAACTCGGCCCTGATCTGTCCAAAAAAGGGTTCCACGCCAGGTGCTCAGCCCGATTCTTTCATGTTACCGTAGGCGCCGCGGTTGAGCGTCCGCTACGGTGGGTGACACTCGTTTGAACTTTGAGAGTTCCGCGCAAAAAGAGCGAATATGAGCCTTGAGCTGATCGACGGAGTGGGGCATCAGGCGCATTTACTTGAGTCGCCTTGAGGTTTTGCCCCTGCTCTGCTATTATCGTCAAGCATGATTTAGAAGAATGGTCGTTGATAGTCCAAATTTGACGAGAGTCGTGATGACGCTCCATTACAAGCAAGGGTGGACAACGATGGCCTCAAAACATACCAGCTATATTCTTCGATCTGCCGAGTTGCCGACGAGATGCGAGGCGGAATGGACGCTTCGCAGTATATAAGGACTAATCCCTGACCTTGCTGTTCATGAAGTACATCTCGGACAAGTACGCGTTGGGGTGATGCGGACGCGCTCATCGGACGTACCGGGGGCGGCGGATTCTCGATATGGTGGTGTGACACTGAAAGGCCACGTGAGATCAGGGGACAAGATCAAAAGATCATCAGCAAGTTCCGCGGAGCAACGATTTGAAGGGGATTTGTCGACCAAGCCGATTTCAACGATGAGAACAAACTCGGCCGGGGCAAGAAATGCAAGACGGACTGTCCAACCACTGGTCGCCATCTTGACGTACTTGGACTTCAGCACGAAACCGTGCTCAACGTGAAGACTGTGGGCGATGCGACGAGTATTTGATGCGCAACTTCGCGACCGAGTCAGGCAAGAGCAAAGGGCAATTCTATAGACGGGACGAGGTCCTCGGTCGGATATGCCAAAGGTGGCTAGGCATCGCGTCCGAGTACACGCACAAGACGCACGATTACCGATCTAACCTGTGGTTTCCGGTTTCCTTGCTGATCGGCAGCCGACGCGGAAAGCCCAACGCATCACCCATATACGGCAGGATGGATAACGCGCGACGTGGTCCCTGGCGGAAAGATGCACACGATGTTGCACGGTCATCGGAACTTGCACGATTTGTGGCAAGGGAATACGCTCGCTGATCCGTACTTCAAGAAACATGACAACACCTCAGATCCTTCGATTTCGCTGTCGCCAATCCGCCATTCTCGGACAAAGCTTGGTCACCGGCTCAGCCAGCACAACGAGGAGTAACCAGCTTCGGATACGGCGTTCCACCGCCCAGGAACGGGGACTACGCCTATATGCTGCATTTGACGGTCCTAAGAGACAATGGGAAAGGCGCCATCGTCATGCCCCACGGTGTGCTGTTCCGTGGCAACAAAGAGGCCGATATCCGCAGGAACCTGATCAATCGAGGACTGATCAAGGGAATTATTGGCCTGCCGGCCAACCTCTTTTACGGCACCGGCATGCCCGCGTGCATCGTCGTCATCGACAAGGAAGGCGCGAAAAGACAGTACCGCATTTTCATGATCGACGCGAGTGCGGGATTCGTCACCGACGGCAATAAGAACCGACTCCGCGCCCAGGACATCCACAAAATCGTGGACGTGTTCAACAGCCAAACGGAGTTGGCGGGCTATTCCCGGCTAGTGGCCCAAGGAAGAGATAGCTGACCCAAGCCAACTGACACCAAACCTGAACATCCCCCTGCAGGTACATCGATTCCAGCGACCCGAGGACATACACGATCTGAAGCGCACCTACACGGCGGGATCCCCGCGGGACATCGATGGCTCGGGAAGCGTATGGAGGGTTTTCCTACTCTACGCGAGTCCTTAGTCGCGGACCGGGGCCCCACCGAACGGCAGGGATGGGTACGGAGGCCCAAGGTGGAGGCCGCTGAGGTCAGAAATTGCCATTCTGGGCCATGACAGTTCGCCCACAAGTTATCCAGCCAGCGGAAAAAAAAAGGACGCCCTGTTCGAGCATGCGCATAAAGCACGAGCAACGACTCAAGGGATCAAAAAACTGCTCGGGCGCCCAGGACCGTCACGAACACTCTCTTTCGAATTGCTCGGAACCGTTATTTCGGGGATTGCATTTGATCGAACGCACGACGTTACAAAGGCTCATGGATTACTGGGACGAGGTGATGCAGGATGATGTGTATCTCATCTCTGCAGACGGATGGGAAAAAGCGGCCGCACCACGAGCATCATCGAAGGACCAAGGACCGACGAACGATCACAGAAGGCCCGACTGAAAATCAAGCCCAACAAATACAAAATAACCTAATCCCCGCCGCGAATTGTCATCGCCCGCTATTTCGCACCGGAACAGGCTGAGATTGATGAATTGACAACGAAGCTGGCGGTTGCCACGAGCGATTTGGAGGGGTTCGTAGAGGAACACTCCGGTGATGATGGTCATTTGGATGCGATGATCGGCGACAAAGGAAGGGTTACGAAATCTCGACTGAATGCGCGGATCAAAGTCTTGGCGGGAGATGACGACCCAGACAGCGATTGGGAGCGACGTGTGCTGAAACAGTGCTTGGCCCTCATTGACTCGGAGGCCAAAGCAAGCAAAGCCGTCAAGGAAGCTCAAGACCTTCTCGACCGAATGGTGCTGGCCCGCTACGGCAGCTTTACGGAGGCGGAAATAAAAGCCCTTGTGGTCGATGACAAATGGTTAGCCGCTATAAAGGCCGAGGTGCAACACGAGAGTCGGCAACTGACGCAACGCCTTTCCGGGCGCGTACAGCAATTGGAAGAGCGCTATGCAGACCCGCTGCCGGCGCTCGAGAGAGAAGTCGCCAAATCCAGCTTAATCGTTCAAGCCCAGCTTCGAAAATTGGGGTTGGCGTTGGAACCGGCATGATGACCACACAACGAAACGACGCGGTTTCTAAGAATAATTCGGCCGACGCTCGAGTTGCGCCTACGCCGGCTGGAATCGCCAACATACCCCAAGATTGGAAGGTTGGAACGATTTCGGAAATTGCCGACGTGAAGACAGGACCATTTGGGTCCTCGCTGCACCAACGTGATTACGTTGATGAGGGTACACCGATCATTACGGTTGAGCACTTGGGGGAGCGGGGTGTGATTCACGAAGGCTTGCCGCTGATTTCCGAATCTGACCGTTCTCGATTGGCAAGCTATCGTCTGAAGCAGGGAGATATCGTTTTTAGTCGGGTCGGTTCTGTCGATCGGAACTCACTGATCAGCGAGAAAGAAGACAGCTGGCTTTTTTCTGGTCGGTTGCTTAGAGTGAGAGTCACCGATAAGAATGTCTGTCCGGCCTACCTCAGTTACCATTTCAACTCCGAACCATTCAAACGACGTGTTCGCGGTGTCGCGGTTGGACAAACTATGGCGTCCCTGAATACCCAAATCCTGAATTCGGTGCCTGTAGTCCTTGCACCGTTACGGGAACAACGTGCTATCGCAGGAGCGTTATCGGACGTGGACGAGTCGGTGGGTGCGTTGGAGGCTCTGATCGCCAAGAAGCAGGACATTAGTCGCGGCGCCGCGCAGCGTCTCCTCACCGGCAAGACCCGACTGCCAGGGTTTGAAGGTGATTGGAAAACCAAGTTGCTAGGGCAATTGGGGCCATTCACAAAGGGACGTGGGATCAAACGGGAGGACGTTTCCAATAGCGGCGTACCGTGCATCCGCTACGGAGAGTTGTACACTCTCTATAAAGATATGATCCTGAACCCGGTGAGCCGAATACCTGCGGATGTCGCTGAAGGGGCTCTTGCTATCGATCCTAACGCCTTGTTGTTTGCAGCATCAGGAGAGACTGCGGAGGACATTGGGCGTTGCGCGGCATATATTGGTAAGGAGCGTACTTACGTAGGCGGCGACATCATCGTGTTGAGTCCGGTTGGTCAGGACTCAAGATACCTCGGCTACCTTATGAATGATCCCATGGTGATCATGCAAAAAGCACGCATGGCTCAAGGTAACGCAGTGGTTCACATCAGTACCGGAAATTTAGCTCAGGTGCAAATCGATCTGCCGCCCTTGGAGGAGCAAACAGCCATTGCCAACGTTCTTGCCGACATGAATGCAGAGATCCTGGCATTGGAACAGCGCCGCGACAAAGTCCGTGCCGTCAAACAGGGAATGATGCAAGAACTCCTCACTGGCAGCACGCGTCTATTTAGTCGTGGAGCACCGCGCACGTATTCGATACGCTGTTAGGGCCATTCAGGAGCTGCCGTGTCTCATCCGCTGCAGATGGACTGTCGACGGGAACGCAGGCAGAGTTCATTTTCTGGCCGTAAGACCGTGAGGGAGGTTGGATGATGAACACAGTGGGGCAACCAGAAATTACCACGCAAGGGAAGGTCATCGCGTTTCTGCGGGATGCCTTGGGCTACACTTACTTGGGCAATTGGAAGGATCGCGAGAACAACCGCAACATCGAGCGCGAGTTCGTCGAGGACTGGCTGGCTCGCCAGGGGCACGATGACAATCTGATTGCAAAGGCGCTGTTTGAACTGGAGAAAGCGGCGGCGTTGGGCGGCAGCAAGACCCTCTACGACGTCAACTATGATGTTTACGAAATGCTCCGGTACGGGGTCAAGGTCCAACCCGACGTTGGTGAGAACAACGTCACCGTTTGGCTGGTCGATTGGGAGAACCCCTGACAATAATCATTTCGCCGTGGCGGAGGAGGTCACGGTCAGTTGGCGAAAACACCAAGCGGCCCGACCTCGTCTTGTACGTCAACGGTCATCGCGTTGGGCGTATTGGAACTCAAACGATCCACGGTGTCGGTTGCGGAAGGGATACGACAAAACTGGACAACCAAAAAAAGGAGTTCATCCGGCCGTTCTTCTCCACCGTGCAGTTGGTAACCGCAGGAAACGAAACGGAGGGCTTGCGTTACGGGGTGATTGAGACGCCGGAGAAACATTGGTTGCGGTGGAAGAATCGAATTCCCTGCCCGAAGCCGGCGAGAACCCGCTGCTCAGGGAATTGCGCCAGCTGTTCTCGAAAGCCGATTCCTTGAGATCATCCATGACTTCATCGCCTTCGATGGAGGTAAAGAAGTATGCCGGCCCAACCAGTATTTCGGCGTGAAAGCAGCGCAGGATAACGTGAGGCGGCGCGGCGGCGGAATCATCTGGCACACCCAAGGCAGCGGGAAAAGCCTTACCATGGTGTGGCTGGCGAAGTGGCTCCGCGAAAACGAGAAAGACGCCCGGGTCTTGATCATCACGGACCGCACCGAGTTGGACGAGCAGATTGAAGGGGTGTTCCAAGGTGTGGATGAAGACATCTACCGCACGAAGAGCGGCGCGGATCTTGGTGAACGTGCTCAATGCGCGCGATGAATGGCTGATAGCCTCATTGATCCATAAATTCGGTGGAGCCGAGGAGGGGGATGTCGACGGGTTCTTGGCGGAAATTCGAAGCAACCTGCCCGCCGATTTCAGCGCCAAGGGCAACTTGTTTCGTTTTCGTGGATGAGTGCCACCGAACCCAGTCGGGAAAACTCCACGACGCGATGACACTCTCTGCTGGGTGAGGAGGCGGTGCTGATCGGCTTCACCGGTACTCCTTTGCTCAAACGCGACAAGCAAAGCAGCATCGAAAAGTTCGGACCCTACATCCACACGTACAGATACGATGAGGCGGTACGGGACGGTGTCGTGCTAGATTTGCGCTACGAAGCGCGAGACATAGACCAAGACCTCACTTCGCAGGCGAAAATTGACCAATGGTTTGAAAGCAAGACCAGCGGCTTGACGGCCCTAGCCAAGGCCCAGGTGAAGCAGCGTTGGGGCACCATGCGGTCCGTCCAAAGCTCGCTGGACCGACTCAAAAAAATTGTCGCCGACATTGTGCTCGACATGGAGATTCGTGATCGTCTCAAAAGCGGACATGGAAATGCCCTGTTGGTGTCCGGCAGCATCTATTCGGCCTGCCGTTTGTACGATTTATTTCAGGAAACCGATCTGAAAGGCCGCTGCGCGATCGTACCTCGTACAGACCGTCCCTGGCGAGCACTAAAGGTGAGGAAACTGGGGAGGGACTTACGGAGAGACTGCTCCAATACGACATCTACAAGAGAAATGCTGTCTCAGCATTTCGACGAGCCGGAAGACAAAGCGATTCACAAAGCCGAGCTGTTTGAAAAAGAAGTCAAAAAGCGATTCATCGAACAGCCGGCGCAGATGAAGTGCTGATCGTCGTGGACAAATTGCTGACGGGTTTCGACGCACCGCCGGCTACCTACCTGTACATCGACAAACCGATGCAGGACCATGGCTGTTCCAGGCTATCTGCCGAGTGAACCGGCTGGACTGGTGACGATAAAGAGTACGGGTACATCATCGATTACAGGGACTTGTTCAAGTCGCTGGAACATGCCATATCTGACTACACCGGCGAAGCGCTCTCCGGGTATGACGAAGAGGATGTGAAGGGCTTGTTGACGGATCGCCTCCAACAGGGTCGCCAGCGGCTGGAAGATGCGCGCGAAGCGGTGAAGGCGCTGTGCGAGCCTGTCGAACCTCCCTACGACACATCCGCATACTTGCGTTATTTCTGTGCGGAGGAGAGCGGCAATGCCGAGCAACTAAAAGCCAATGAACCCAGGCGGTTGACCCTTTACCGGATGGTCGCCGCGTTGCTACGGGCCTACGCCAATCTGGCAAACGAAATGGAGATAGCGGGTTATTCGGCTGACGAAGCCGCACAAGCGCACGCCGAAGTTGACCACTATGAGAAGGTTCGCAAAGAAGTAAAACTTGCCAGCGGGGACTACGTCGACTTGAAAATGTACGAGCCGGCGATGCGTCATTTATTGGATACCTACATTCGGGCGGAGGAGAGCGAGAAGTTGGCAGACTTCGACGACCTGCCCTTGGTCCAATTGATCGTCGACCGAGGAGAAAAGGCGATTGATGAGTTGCCACCAGGCATTCGCAAGAACCCTGGGGCAATAGCGGAAACCATAGAGAACAACGTTCGCCGCCTCATCATCGACGAAACAGCGGTGAATCCCAAGTACTACGAGCAAATGTCTGCGCTGTTGGACGCGCTGATCAACCAGCGCCGAGAAGAGGCCATTGAGTACAAGGAATACTTGGTGCGCATTGTCGACTTAGCCAAGCAAGTAGCTAATCCAGGCAATCAATTTTCATATCCGGCAAGTATCAACAGCCCGGCTCTCCAAGCGATCTTCGACAATCTGCCGGAATCAATTGAAGGGACAGATCCTGCGGAAGATGAGGTCGACACTGATGCCCGAGAGTCTAAGGCACTTGCATTGAATCACGCGATCCGTAACGTGAAGAAGGCGGATTGGCGCGGGAGCCGGATCAAGGAACGGGAAGTGCGCTACGCCATCAAGTCCGAGATCGGAGACGACGAGTCCGGGGACAAGATGTTCGAGATAGTGAAGGCTCAGAATGAATACTAGCGCCGTGGGTCCTCACTACATAGAAGTGGCCGGCACACAGGTCGAGCTCGTCAGAAAGCGCGTCAAAAACTTGCATATCGGCGTATATCCGCCCAGTGGCAGGGTTCGAGTTGCTGCTCCACTGCATTTTGACGACGACGCGTTACGCATGGTCATAATTTCTCGGTTACCTTGGATCCGCCGAAAGCAGGCCGAATTTCAACGCCAGGAGCGACAATCCCAACGCGAGTTTGTGTCCGGTGAGAGCCACTACTTCGAAGGCCGGCGTTACCGACTTCTCGTGGTTGAATACGACGGGCAACATGGGATCCGCATACCTAACAGGACGACCATGGAGTTGCGAGTTCGCCCTGGAACGGGTCGAGAGAAACGAGAGGAAATACTGGAGCGATGGTACCGTCAACAGCTTCGCGGCCAGATACCGGCGCTACTCGAAAAATGGGAGCCAAATCTGGGTGTCCAGGCGTCCGAAGTCCGCATCAAAAAGATGAAAACCCGATGGGGTACCTGCAACAGCGAAGCTGGCCGGATCTGGCTGAATCTTGAACTCGCCAAGAAACCGCCGTATGTACAGAATACATCGTGGTGCACGAATTGGCGCACCTGATTGAACGCAGCCACAATCGAGCGTTTCCGGGATCTAATGGACCACTCGTTGCCTCAATGGAATTTGTACCGGGACCAACTGAATCAGGCACCGCTCGCGCACGCGGACTGGCGTTACTGAGGCGGCGAACCTCTACTTGGGCCTAACGCGTGCCGTACCAAATGCGACAACGATGCTCCAGACTGGAACCGATGGCAGGTTGTCGGTGCAATCGCGGACCTGCCGCGCAGTTCCCCCGACCCGCTAGAACTACAACGACGGGTTCAGGGTGGTGGCTCCAGCTTGCGTGTATGGCGGGCGGCGCGGCGTCTCTGGTGGGAACGGCGGGCCCGTTCGTTGCGTAGCTGCGTCTCCTCCAGCCATAGCAGCAACTCCTCCGGCCCGAACTGCTCCCGAGGCAGCACCTCACGAACCACCCGATAGACTTGGGGGCGAGTGATCCGGGGCATCTTTTCCCCCCCAAGCCTGCTGCGGGCTCAGCAGGAAAGCTCCGCCGCCCTTGACAGGTGCCGCGGCTTCCGAGGGCCTGAGCAGTCCGTCTCTCAGGGTTGAGAGGAGTGCGATGTCCACCCGTCCCCGCCACGATGCCCGCTCAGCCGATCCTGTCTTTCCCTTTTCCCAGGGGCCTCGGTTGCCGGCGGTGGCCCTGACGGCTGCTAGGGCCTCGGCCGTTAGCAGCTTTGCTTGTTTCTGGGCCTTGTCGTTGGCCCGCGAGATGCTCTGCAGGAACTGCCTCACCTCCTCGTTGTCGGTGGGGTAGTCATGACCGGCGGCCTTGTTCATGGCGGCCAGGGCTTGCCTTGTGGAGCCGGATGGTCACCACCGAGAGACGTCGGTCCTCGGCCAAGTGTGCCAGGAAAGCAGCCATCTGGGGCGGCGACGTGTAGCTGGGCCCAGGCCTGGAAGGCGCGCCAAGCAGAGGCGTATATGGCCAGGGTGTTTTCGGAGACGCTGTGGGCCAAAAAGGCCTGGACCCTCTGGATGTCCGTGTTGGTCAGGTCTCTGGCCGATGCTGGCGGGAAGGTTTCGGTCGAGTCCGGGGGTGCTGGCAGGAGAGAGTTCTGCAGCGCCATTCTTGTCCTCATTAACATGCGCTATAACGGCAATTATGGTGCAATTTAACACCGCCTCTTGCAGATACCAACGGCGGTCTAAGCCAGGCGGAATTCCAGGCGCAAATGGAGGAGTTGCGGGACCAGTTCCTTGGCAATGCCTACCAGGTGATTGTCAGCGATAAGCTGACGGGCTATATCTCCATTGACCTGCTGCTGTCGCGGATCAGGGCCCGTACCGGCTTCAGTTACCACCGGGACGATGCTGAAAGCATTCTCAGAGGGTGTGTGAGAAACAGGGGTCAGGCTGGTTTGAGTCTCTTGAGCATCAGGTGGACCATCGCTATATGAACCCATGCCTGGCTGGTTTCCGGCAGTTCCTCGAAATCCTTGCTGAGCCGTCGGCAGCGGCTCAACCACGCCAAGGTGCGCTCCACTACCCACCGGCGAGGCAGTACCTCGAAGCGATGGCTGTCTGGATTGCGCCGCACCACGCTCAATACCCATCCCCCAGCAGCCCAAGCCCACTCCACCAGTCGGCCCGCATAGGCGGCATCGGCCCAGATCAACTGGAGCTTGGGGAAGCGGCCCAGCAACTTGCTCAGCACCAACTTGGCGCCGTCCCGGTCCTGGATGTTGGCCGCATGTACCACTACGGCCAAGAGCAGGCCGGTCGTATCCACTACGATGTGGCGTTTGCGCCCAGATACCTTCTTGCCTGCGCTTGCCTGCGCTTGCCTGCGTCGTAGCCCCGAGGCCCCCCTTTCCGTGGTCTTCACCGACTGGCTGTCAATGATGGCAGCGCTGGGGGTAGCATCCCGTCCTTCCCTCTCTCGGACCTGGCTCCGCAGCGCCTCCTCAACCCGCTCCCAGGTGCCATCGGCCCGCCACTTATGGACATCCCACCCTGGTATTGGTTTAGAAACAGGACCCGCCGGGCAGCCAGCCTCATAGACCCACCAGGAATGTCCGATAAACGCAAGCAACCCGGTCCCTGCCACGGAAGACCAGGCAGCGCCCGGGAGTTTTGCAATTTTCTGAGTCTCTAACCAACAACAAGAACGCCCGATGAACGCGAGCCTCAACGATGACCCAGGGCGCGCAAAAGACGCCAGGGACACCACGAAGAGCTTCGCTATTTTCTGATGAATTAGCTGCAAGTATTATTCGGTAGAATTAGGTAAAATAGCATTTTGTATCTGAGAGCGGGAATCGCAACTTTCTCCATGAGCGCAAGGATGACCTGAATCTTGGCTGAATTGAGGAGAGGGATATTGGAGTCAGAAGGTGGGGAATCATGGCAAAGCTGGTGGGGAAACAGGCTGGTGGAGACCATGATCCGTTTATGACGGGACTGAGAGACGGCCATCTGGACGCCCAGGCGGGGTTGCCCTACCGGCCACCGCCCGGGGAGGTCAACCAGGTAGACCGATGGCACCGGCAATACCTGCAGGGATACTCCGCCGGCTATGCCCGGGTCTCGGGCTTGGAGGCGGGGGAGTTGAGGCCGGAAGACCGGCTGCCGGTGACAGCGCCGCGAAAACCGGAAACCCGGTAACTCTACCTGTTGTGCAGCAACCCTTGGCTGCAATGCCTGAAGTATAGCTTTCTGCCAGGAGTGAATAAACCGGGCCAGCCACCTCCTTAGCTACAACAGGTGACAATTTCCAGCCATTGCTGTAGTCAGGGCTGTTTCCAGCCACCTCATGACTGGCCAACGGTACTTCATAACGCGCGGCCCCATCTGCATGGTCCAGGACCGGGAGTCCACTTGCGATGCCCCTGCTTTCCTATAATCTGCGACCCTTTCGTGTACCGCGTCAGAGGCCACTCCATAGATTTCCGGGGGAACGCAGGGGGCAAAAATGCGGGATTCATACGAAAGTGGTCTCTAATTGGCGCATCCGGCAAAAACAGTACCCACCATTTCACTACCCGTCAGCAACAGGTGAATACCGATATGATCTCCCGAGCAGTCGAGCAAATCAAAGCTTCCTTATCCTTTGGTTCCATGGACGAATCCGCCACCAAGCAGGGAGTGGTTCTCAGACTGCTTAGTGTTGCCGGATGGGATACATTCGACACCTCGCAGGTAGTGCCCGAATATACCGTCGGAAACAGGCGTGTCGATTACGCCCTCAGGCCAGGAACCCCTGATGCCGTGTTCATAGAGGTCAAGCGGCCCGGCGAGAACCTGGAGAGACACCAGCAGCAGCTACTGGAATATTGCTTTCAAGAAGGCGTAAACCTGGCCGTGTTGACCAACGGGAGGACCTGGTGGCTCTATCTGCCCCTGCAGGCGGGCAGTTGGGAACAGAGAAGGTTCCTGACCATCGACCTGGAGGACCAGGGACCCGACATCGTGGAACGCCGGTTCCTGGAATATCTTTCTCCGGAAATGGTGGGCAGTGGCCAGGCGGTTGGATACGCCGAGGCTCTGGTTGAGTCCCAGCAGCGGACCGAGACTATCAGCAAAACCATCGTTGCCGCCTGGAACCAGATCGTCGAAACCCCCGATGAATTGTTGGTTGACTTGATCTCGGAAACCACTGAACGCATGTGCGGCTTTAAGCCGGAACCGGAGGTGGTTGAGCAATTTCTGGCACAGCGCATCCAGAAGTTGTTCGATTCACCTCCTGAGCCGGAACGCTTCCTCGCAGGGGCCAGCCCACGACCGTGCCGGCTGGCCCATTGTCGGCCACAACCCGTCAAGTCCCCAAGGGAATGCAGTACGGTCCCCTCCCGATCAGCTTGGAACCCCCAAGGCCCGGTGACTTTCTCGCAGCCTTGTTGGAGGCCAGGCGAGCCTGGTTGGAATTGTCGTACCAGGATGGACGAAAGGAGGTTCGTCCCTGGGATGCGTCCCGCATGAGTTCGACATCTAACGTGATTGGCAACCTGAGGAGCAGGCCCGAATTCCGGGCGGGCAGTGGAGGACTCGAACCTCCGGCCTCCTGCGTGTAAAGCAGGCGCTCTAACCATCTGAGCTAACCGCCCACGGTAAACGGGTGCGCCTCACGTCGTTCCTCCTCACCACCCCTGGCCGGCGGAGCTTCCGGCTGCTTAGAAACTACCTCAGAACCGATTGATTTTACTGACGACCACTCGTCTCTGACTGAAGCCTATGGATTCCCGCCTGCGCGGGAATGACGGATTGGGTACGGCGTCAAGTTTTGAGATAGCTGCTTACAGTTCAGACGATGCGGGGCTTGTGCTCAAGGCCGGTTTTCGATGCTATACTTGGCAGCGACCCGCCGATATTCCTCCATCCGAAAGGCTCGCCAAGGAGGACATCATGAAGTACGACGTTATCGTTGTGGGCGCAGGTTCTTCGGGCTGCGCCCTGGCGACCCGGCTGTCGGACGATCCCAACCGGTCGGTACTGCTGCTGGAGGCAGGGCCTGATTTCCCTGACCCGGAGGAGCTTCCCCCGGAACTGCGGGAAGGACTGAGCACCGCGGCGTCGGCTGTTGACTCGCCATTCAACTGGTCTTACTCGGGCCGACTTGCGCCGGGCCACTCTGAACGGACGCCCATACCAAGAGGCAAGGTCATCGGCGGCTCCAGCGCCATCAAACGGCCAGTCGTTCATCCGGGGGGTCCCTGAGGACTTCGACGGCTGGGCCGCGTTGGGAAACGATGAATGGTCGTTCATCAAGGTGCTGCCTTACTTCCGGCAAATCGAGAACGACCTGGACATCCGGGACGACTTCCACGGGTCCACCGGCCCCATCGAGATACGGCGGCACAACCGGGAAGACGAGCAACCGGTCCAAGGGGCCTTCTATGATGCCTGCGTGGCGGCGGGGTTCCCGGAAGACCCGGACGTGAACCACCCGGAAGCCACGGGCGTAGGGTTGATGCCCAAGAACACCAGCGACGGCGTCCGCATGAGCATGACGCTGACCCACCTCAATCCCAACCGGTACCGACTGAACCTGACCATCAGGGCCAACGCCAGGCCAGACGAGTGTTGTTCGACGGCAACAGGGCGACCGGCGTCGAGGTCGAAAGCGGCGGGGATCGGTTTGTGGTTGAGGGAGAGGAGATAGCGCTGTGCGGGGGCGCCGTGGCGTCACCTCACCTGCTCATGCTATCGGGAATAGGCCCAGCGGACCATCTCAGGGAGCTTGGCATACCGGTGGTGCACGACCTGCCGGGGGTGGGCCGGAACCTGAGGGACCACCCGGGAGTGAGAGTGTCGCTGCGGGTGAAAGACGACGTGGTCCTGGACCCCAACGGTCCGTGGACCAACCTGACCCTTCGTTACACGGCTTCCGGGTCACCGACGCGAAATGACATAATGATCAGCCAAGCCTATCCTTCCGGCCCGCCCTACGGGGATGTTTCGGCAGACGACGACCTTCGGATCACCTGTTTCCTGGAGCTTCCCAAGGGGTCGGGAGAGTTGCGGCTGGCCTCGGCAGACCCCCACGTTTACCCAACCCTGGAATACGGGTACATGGAAGACGCTTGGGACCGGCAGAGGATGCGGGAAGGGGTACGCCTTTGCGTGAAGCTGCTGGAGCACCCGGCATACCAGCCCTACATCAAGGAGCGCATCAACCTGTCGAATGAGGACCTTGTCAGCGACGAATCGCTGGACGCTTGGATTGTGGGTAATCTGACCACGGCCATCCACATGTCAGGCACCTGCAAGATGGGACCGGCGTCGGACCCGGTGGCGGTGGTGGACCAGTACTGCCGGGTGCACGGGCTGGAAGGGCTACGGGTGGTGGATACGTCCGTCATGCCCGACGTGGTGCGGGCCAACACCAACGCCACGGCTATAATGATCGGCGAGCGTGTCTCCGACTGGTTCAAGTAGGAGAGTAATTGCATGGCAGACCATTCCCTAGAGAGGGTCAAATACCTTACGTTCGACATTTTCGGACCGTGATGGACTTGACGGGAAGCTTGGCCGGGCCGGCGGGAGACTTCTTAACGGCCAACGGGTCTCAGATGACCGGGCAGGCATTCTACGCCGATTGGCGGGAACGCCAGCGCATTGAGCAGTACCAGGACAACCTGCTGATGCTGGGGCACAGCGGCTACTTGGAGACCTGCCGCCGCGCGTTTGTCTACTGCCTGAAGAAGCACAACGTCAGCTACACAACCGAGGGTGTGCAGGAGTTCATGAAGGTCTACATGGACCTGCAACCATACGACGACGCCATCGAGGGCCTGTGGTCGTTGGGCGGCCGGTACAAGCTAGTGGCATTGTCCAACGGGGAGCAGTGGTACTTGGAGAAACTGCTGGGCGGCAACGTGCCGGTGGAATTTGACGCGATCATATCGGTGGACCAGGTTGGCGCGTTCAAGCCCGCTCCGGGGATTTACCGCAAGGCGGTGCAGCGGCTGGGGTGCGAGCCTGGAGAGATAATGATGGTCGCGGCCCACGCCTTTGACATACTGGGGGCACAAGCCTGCGGCTTCAAGGCAGCCTACGTGAACCGCTACAGGTTGCCCACCGAAGATTCCGACTACCAGCCCGACATCATCGTAGACGACTTTGTCAAGTTGGCCGAGCGCTTATTGACATAAGGAAAGGGTTTGACCAGTGGAACGACTTGGAATAGTCCTATACCACGGCATAGACAGCGGCGAGGAGCTGCGGCGTTACGGCGAGCTTGCCGAGGCCGCCGGGTTCGAGTCGCTGTGGGTGACCGAGCGGTACTTCCACGAGGAGACGTTTTCCCTGCTGGGCTACCTTGCCGCGGCAACCAGGACCATCAAGCTGGGGCTGGGCGTCACCAACCCCTACACCCGGAACCCGGCGTTGCTGGCCATGTCCACAGCGACCTTGGACCGTATCTCCGGGGGGCGGTTCTCCTTGGGGTTGGGCCGGAGCGAAAGGGGCGTAATCCAAGGCAGGATGGGGATGAGCTACGGCGACCCCTTCCAAGTGATGGAGTCGGTGGTGTCCACCCTGCGGCGGTTGATGGCGGGAGAGGCGTTAACTACTACCGAGGGACCGTCGCCGTTGACCAACGTGCGGCTGGCCATTGCGCCCAGCCAAGCGGAGCCGCCGATATACTTGGCGGCTATCGGGCCGAGGGCGCTGCGGCTGGCGGGCGCGATAGCCGACGGGGTGCTTTTGAACGCCTACACGCCGGTGGACTACGTGAAATATGCGGCGGAAGAGGTGAGGAAGGCGGCGCAGGACGCTGGGCGCGACCCCGATTCGGTTGACATAGCCTGCATGTTGATCATGCGGCAGACCGACGAGCCGGAGCGGCTCTGGCCCGACTTGAAACGGCGGATCGTCCGGCTGCTGGAGGAACCCCGTGTCGGCGAGATCCTGTTGGAGAAGGGCGGGTTCGACCAGTCCATCCTCGAGCCGTTGCGTGCATCGGTGCAGCAGGACAGGGTCGCCAGCGCGGTGGACCTGATCAGTGATGAGATGGTGGACGCGTTCTACCTTGTGGGGTCGGAGGAGTACTGCAAGGAACGGGTTGCCGCCTACCGTAACGCGGGGGTGGACTTGCCGTTGCTGCTGCCAAGGCTGGAAGACTTCGAGAACATCGCCCGGACCCACGGTAGTGGATTCCCGCCTTCGCGGGAATGACGGTTTGAGTTCGAGGATGATGGTTTAAAGCATAGATGCCGGTCCTGGACGGGAATGAGGCCAATTGCGGGACCACACCACCGCACCCCGCGTTAATTTACATAACAGCACCAGCGGGTTCCCGGCAAATCAACCCAAAGGAGTCGAGACAGTGACGACCAGCCCCATAGACCCAAGCCAAATATTGCTTACCGGGGAGAACCCATACATCCGGCTCAGCGAGACCGACGACGGGCCGGTCACCACCGACGCCAGTTTCTGGCGTATCCTGTTTTCTCCCGGCGGTCCCGGCCACGTGCTGTTCCTGCAAAGCGAACTGACCGGCAACGAGCCGAGGATTTACACCGACAACATCCAGATGACGCGGTGGCTTCAGGGAGAAATACAAGGCAGGATCAACGCTACGTTCGGGAACCTGGAAATCCCGGCCCGGGACGCGTCCTTCGGAAGCTCTGGCGACTTGCGGTCGTACTGGACCGAGTCGGTGAACGCCCAAGGCGAGGAAATTGCGCTGACTTGGTATGACCTTGGCGAGCCTTTCCTGAGCCACAGCTTTCCGGGCGGCAACCCGGAACGGCCTCATGGCGTTGCCACGGTGCTGATACCGGCCAGCGGCGCCCGCCTGACCATCAACGGGAATTTTGCCAAGGGGCGGCCATTCCCTCGCCAACGGGACGCCCGTACCCACAGCACCTGCGCGCTAGCGTTCTCCGAGTCGTGGATGCTGCCTTACTAAAGTGGGGTGGGCTTGACGAACCTGCACAAGCAATGGCCTTTGCCAAGGAGTATCTCCACAAAGGCGACACGAGTTGGATAAGGCCATAGAGCAACTATAGCCCCCTTCTATAAGAGGGAGGCCTCGACTTGTCATCATTGTGGTGGAGGTTTCCCTTATTACAGTCCATCCTCGCTAGTTGCCCTCATTCTAGGACTACTCATACGAAAGTGTACTCCTTCGTCGTCTTCGCTCTGTCGTTCTAAATGCATTGAGCGCCCTGGACCTGGCGGTGGTTTCCTTCAGCACCTCCATTTCCGGCGGTTTCAACAGTCCCTATTTCGTGGTGTACTACGTCGCGGTGGCGGTATTCGCCTACGTGTTCACCGCTCCCTTGCTGGTCCTGCCCTGGACCACCCTGGTGGCGGCCATCTACTCGGCGCTGAGCTTTGCAGTTGAGCCGGGGCTGGACCTGGCCGGCAAGGAGGAGCAGCACCTCTTCTACCGGGTGCTGATCCTGTACGCCGTGGCGGCGGTGGTCAGCATAATCTCCGGCCTGGAGCGGGAAAGCAGGCGAAAAGGGCTGGAGCGGGAACGGGAACTGCAGCGCCAGCGCATCGAGCTCTCCCAGACCATCCACGACACCACCGCCCAGTGGGCCTACATGATCGGCCTGGGCGTCGAAGGGGCGATGGAGCTGGCGGACGAAACCCAGGAGGAACTGAAGGCCAAGCTCCGACTGGTGGCGGAACTGTCCCGGTCGGCCATGTGGGAGCTGAGGCACCCCATCGACGGCGGGCAGATATTCCGGGGAGAGGAGTTGGGCGAGGTATTGGAAGCCCACGCCGCCACCTTCACCGTCATCACCTCAGTGCCGGCGGAGCTGGTGCAGCAGGGCCGGGAGCCCCCGCTGTCCATCATTGACCGGAGCCTGCTCTTCTCCGTAGCCCACAACGCCCTGACCAATGTGATCCGGCACGCCAATGCCAGCAGGGTGGTCATCGGTCTCGATTGCGCCGGCGAGGAGTTGCGGCTGTCGGTGTCCGACGACGGCGGGGAACTGCCGGAGGACTACGAGGCCAGGGGCCACGGGTTCAGGAACATGCGGGCCGACGCCGGGCGGATGGGCGGAGTTCTTGAGGTGGAATCGGACGGGGACGGCGGCGGGACCACCGTGACCTGCGTTGTTCCGTATCAAACTCTCAAAGGAGGGGTATAGATGGATACCGACACCCGGACCAGCGTCATGCTGGTGGACGACCACCAGGTCATGCGGGACCTGCTGCGGGATGCCCTGGAGAACACCGGAGAGTTCCAGGTCGTGGCCCAGGCGGCCGACGGGCAGGAGGCCCTGAGGCTGGTGGAGGAGGCTGCTCCGGAAGCAGCGCCCGACGTAATCGTCATGGACGTGATCATGCCATTGCTGGACGGCATCGAGGCCTGCCGCCAGATTACAGAACTGCTGCCCGAAATCAAAGTGCTGATGCTGACGGCATCCAACGAGCAGGACGCCATCGTCCGGTCCATCGCCGCCGGGGCCACCGGGTACCTTCAGAAATACTCCGGCAAGGAGCAGTTGCTGGCGACCCTGCGCGAGGTGGCCGAGGGGGAGTTCCGCATTCCTGGAGACGCCGCCAGGAGGCTGTCCCGGGCGGTGCGTAGCGGACCCACTGACGGCACCGACGAACAGCTGGCCATGCTGACGCAGCGGGAGAAGGAAATCCTGAAGCTGTTTTGCCCAGGGACTGTCCTACCAGGAGATCGGCGAGATCAGGAACAACAGCGCCCTGACGGTGCGCAACGCCGTGTCCGGCGTTCAGAGGAAGCTGGGGTTCAAGACCAGACAGCAGATGGTGGTCTGGGCCGTCCGCACCGGCCTGGCGGACGGCGGTTAGGGCTGGTTATTCAACACTGGTCCTTTGCCCCGGGGACGCGCTCAAGGCCTGGCAGGCCGGTGAAGGCAGGGAACTCTACGGTAAAGCCACAGCCGGCGCCGACCTCCCCGTTACCGGCAGTGCAGCGCCGCCGGGACCTAGTTCCGGCTCCAGACCGTGACCGCCCCCGTCACCGGCCCGGCAAAGGCCCTCTCCTGGGTGGCGGTCAGCATGGGCAGCGCCCCGGCGGCGGCGCGGAAGTTGCGCCGGCCCCGCGCCGTCTCGCAAACCATCAGCAGGGGCAGGGGCCTGCCCGTGGCGGCCATCCGGCGGTAGGGGCCCAGCTTGTACTCCACCTCCTGGGGCGACACGGCGGTGCGCTCGAACTCGATGAAGTGAATTCCCGCGCCTATTGTCCCTTCGCTGACCTGCACCAGCAGGTCGGGCCGGACCTGGGTCAATCCCGGCACGTTGACCTCGCCCAGCCCAGCCACCGCCGCGCCACTCCCTCCCGGGCGAAGCGCACCACCAGCCGGTTCACCCCGTCGTTGTGATGCGCCTCGTGCTCCCGGTACCAGCGGCCCAGGTAGGCCCCGTGACGGCTGCGAATCACCGAGGGCAGCACCCGGCTCATGTTGGCCGGCCGTCTCATGCCCGGTTCCGACAGGTAGTGCCGCCCGTCGAACACCGCCACCAGGCCGGTGTCCACGAACCGCTCCAGGTGGCGGCCGACCTCGCTCGGGGAGCCGCCCACAACCTCCCGCAGCCAGCCGGCCCGCATGGCGGGGAACTGGCAGATGGCCAGGAACAGCCGGTGGGCGGCCCGGCCGCCGATGGCCGCCATGTCCGGATTGTCTCTCAGCCACAGGCCGGCACTCTCGGGCCGGCCCACGGTGGGATGGCCCGCGGGGTCGGACACCAGGTCCCGGGAGGCCCGCAGTTCCACCGCCTCGCTGCACCGCCCGTCTGGCGTGCAGAACAACGTGGGAGTGTCATCTTTAAGGGTGGTCCGGGCCAGTTCCCCGGCCCAGGCGTCGGCGGCCACCACCACCAGGCCCGAGGGCTGCACCGCCAGGTCCGGGTCAACGTGGAACAGCCGGTTGGCGATGCGGATTTGCCGGTCCTCCTGGTGGGAGTAGCAGTCAACGCCCCAGAAGCGGTGCTGCTCCTTACGCCGCAGCGCCCGCTCGGTGGCGTGAAGGCCGGCGTAGCTGAAGGGAATCCAGAGATCCTGTCCGTAGCGGGCCACGGCGTGGTAGAAGCCGCCGTGGCGCAGCAGCCGGAAGTCGGTCATCCTCAGTTCACGATTGGCCTCCCCTTCCGCCGGTGGGCGGACCCGGCCGCTCTTCAGCAACTCCGGAGCCAGGCGGTAGAAGGTTTCCAGCATGGCCAGCCGACGCAGGGCGATCTCAATACCTCTCGACGTGGCGGTCCAGGGCGGGTGTTCGTGGTCGTGGTCGCCGCCGTCGCTCCCCTCTGCGGCGGCGGCGGTATCGCCGGCAATACCGGCGGCAAGGTCGGCGGCAAGGTCGGCGGCAAGGTCGGCGGCGAAGGGAGTGTCGCCCTGGTCCTCCAGGTGGGGGGGATGGTCGTGGTCCAGGGCGAAGCGCTGCCGGAAGTCCTCCGGCAGTTCCCCCGCCGGATGGAAGGCGGCCAGTCCGACGGCCCGGGCCACCTCCCTGGGTCCGGGGTGCTGGTGGTCGCTGACGTAAAGCAGGCCCACCGCCTGGCGGGTCAGGAACCAGCGGCGCTGCCGCCGCTCGGTCATGCCCCTCGCCACCGGGCAACCCAGCCGCTCCGCCGCAGGGCGCCCAGCAACCTTCTGACTCTCTCCTCCCTCAGCTCCACCACCTGGGCCAGGCTGGCCGGGCTGGCCAGGGGCATCCTGCCGATAATTCTTAGCAGTCGTCTCTGCTCGTAGGTGAGGGGTTCCCCCGCTGCCACCAGTGGGCCTCCTGCTTCCCCGGCCCTGCCTGGTGCGACGGGGGCGGCCTGCCCCATGCGTGATGGTTGCTCCGGCGGGTTCAGTCCTCCTTGTCGGCAGAGTCGTGAATGACGTTAAGCGTGTGTCCAATGCTTAAGATACGCTTGGACAAGGGTGGCAGATTACGTATATCGTATTGCAAGACTTAGCAACGGTTGGCGGAGGACACACAGTGATGTGCCCGGCAGGACCGGCGGTGAAGACCGCCGCCACGAACATGGCGGAGAGGGGTGGGCGCCGGCCGGGGAGGGAAATAGTGCAGAGCCACCACCTTCGGTGGATGACCTGAAGCCGCCAGCCTCCACGACCGGCCTCGCCGGTTGTCGGTTGCGCTCGACGCCAGGGCTGCTGCCAGGCGTCCGCCAGGCCAGGCCGTCAGGGCCGGAACCCCAGCCCAGGGCGACCACCTGGACCAAGCAAGCTCTCCAAAGCCCAGTTCCGGCGGCTTCCCCGCATTCCTCCGTCCCCGGCGGGAAGAGCCGGTCAATGCGGGACGCCAGCGTTCTCTAAAACACCTGCCGGGTCAGGTTCGGTCGGGGGCGGACTGCTTTCCACCGCCCGGTGGAAATAGCCCCGTCTGTAAGTGGGGTTTGATCCAGTTCACACCGCTGCGGAACAATCCAGAAGGAAAGGGACCAGGTCAAAGGGCAAGGGAAGCAGGGCCAAAGAAGGGAATGCAATCACCGGAGCTATTGGGCAGATGGGCGCAGAGTGTGTTATGCACGGTAATTGCCGTTATGGGGCAAAGTATGGTGAGAAGATTTTACGTTTTGGCCAGCGGTTGCTAGGGGTTCCACGTCGCGGACGTGGTGATAATCGCCTGCCAGGCATGCGGTTAGTTGGAGGGGCACTTCTCGGATCGGGATCATTCCAAGGTGGGAAAGATGTGCGACTGGTAAAAGAGATAACGAGGCCCAGTCGTTCCTCCAATCTGCCGTGTCAACGCCAACTTAATCCTGAATATTTTCGCCAATCTAAAATTGACCTGATCACCGTTGATGGTTGTTTCGCCAAGTTAGAATGAACCGTAACCTCTCATCCGCTGTGGTAAAACTGTTGGGGTAAGGTCATAACCATGATGAAAGATATCCATTGGCAATCTTTGTCTCGTTTTGAGTCCCATGATTTTGTCACTAGGTGGTACAAGAAGGCTCATGGAAGAAATCCAAATACTGCGAAAGTGTCGCAAATCAATGCTTGTTTTGCTCAAGGCCGTGAATACTTCTCGAATGCCGGTTCGTCAGCAATGAGCGTAAACCCTCAGTACTCGGACAGATTCCCGTTTTCCTTTGTATCCGTGACGTTGGCGGGTTTGGGCGGGCTGTTCGTATATTCTTTAATTTCGGCCGTCAGTCTCTGTAGTATCGTCCCGGCGTGCACAGGATCGGGCTTGGCATAATGAAAATTTTGTGTCCGGTGATCAGGTGTTCACTGGTGCGAGCGTTGTACACGCGGACCAAACCGATGGGGTTTAAGGGCCCAATGACGGGCTGCTCGTCGTCAGGTCCCCACACACTTGGGCTGTAGTGGAGAATGCGACCTTCGTCCAGGTCGATGCGCGCTTTCAGGCGGGTTATATTGCTCCAACTCTGTTTGAGCACCGACTTTCCGAGGGTCATCACACTCCGTCCACGACCACGGTCCCGAATGTACCGCCGGCGTGACCCATACGGCCTCTACCGAGAGTTTGCGATTGCCAGTCTGGGCGGTGTATCCGGAGATACGATGCACCGGTTCCCATTCCTGCCCTCCATTGATGCGTTTTACAATCCCTGACTTTCTCAAGATCTCCGCTCCGGCGCGCTTCTCTTCCTCTGTAGGTGTGAATCCTCGCGTTCCGCCAACGCCGCTCTGAGAGTCGCCGACAAAGCTTGGCTGCCACAAGGGCCAGTAGAAGGCAAACAACGCACCGAGGATTAGAAGGGGAGCAAGTACAATTTTTCTCTCTCCCTTACGCGAACACATGCCGGGTACGTCCATGTGGCTTGGTCATATACCGGTCAGCGGCAGAACGCCACGCCCCCAGCACAATCAGGCCGACCAGGGCAACGCCGGGGATTAGATAAAGGAGAGTCCAGAAACCGGAGTGCCCCATGTCGTGGCATCTCTTGATGCTGGCGGCAGTAAAACCCCAGACCAAAGCAGCAGTCAATCACTCACTATCGAGAGCAGGATGCCACAGACGAAGCCTAGGTGGCACAGACATTAGCCCCAAAGCAACGCCAATGCGGAGAGAGGCAATATACCCGTTTGCCAATACTGGGTGCGATTTATCCGTCCGTCGAAAGAGAACAATACGTACTTCATCAGATGGCCTCCGCCTTTATGGAAAACTACGAGAAGTGGCGTTCTCTTTCAATCCATACACCTTGGGCATTGCTGGGTAATGGGCTGTGACCTATTCTGTCCGGGGACGGCGAACGGATAGAACGGTTGCAACGAGCATAGCCAGGGCAGAGGGAACGTAGGCGACCCGACGACAAGTACCAGGTACCCACCAAGCAGATCACCCCTCCACGACAGCGAAGGAGAGAACGCCAAGTATCAAGGTGCCCACAGCTGACGGATCATCGTGAGGCCAACAGCATGATCAGAGCCATGCCTGTCAAAAAGACCGGAACGAAGTACCAAGAAGCATCCCACAGGTCGTAGTGAAGGGCGCAGGAACCAATCACCATGGAGGTGCTCCCCGGGAGAACACGCCTTTCCACGAAGATGCAGCTGACGGGACAAAAATTACGTAGGGTAAAAACGAGCCAAGCCAGGGCGTGAGCGGTGGCCGTAGTCAGATCAGGGTCAGTGTAGAATAGCACGGTTGTTTACCCTTTATGATACCCACATTATTCTGCAACGGGTGCCAGCCTGCTTCTGAAGTCTGCGTACCTGCGAAGGCATGTTCTGATGGCTTGGGCCTGTGGTGCGGTTCGTGGCAGACCTGAACACTGTTTCCACACAGCCGCCGGACTCCCTGCATCCGGTAGCGTGGCTTCATTATTTATTGCTTCCGGAAGTAAGGGGCCGGTGTCCCACCACGTAGTTAGATGGTTAAGTGACGCTACAATAGAGTGGCCAACATTCATTCCTAAGAAGATCCCATTCTGAGAGATCCTTTCAAACAGGAGCGCACCGCGCCCCGTTAGCCAAGTAGCGAAGGAGAAAGAAACGATCGGCTGGACAGTGGTTTTCGTTTGGTTTTTTATATATCCCATCTCTCGTGCATCCCCATCAGTGGAACATTAAACCCATGCGAAAGGGCAACCGAGAGGGGGACATGGATCATATGCAAAACGTGACGAACGAAGATTTGACACCACTCGAACGAGATTGGCTCATATGCGAAGAAGTAAGACGCACCATAGTCAGCACCAGTCATGATCTGTTCAACTACTGGCCATTCCCCAAAAGCAACGCTACCGACGTGTCAGCGAGGGGCCCACAGGCACATCTGGCCATCGAGAAGTCACTCAAATTCATCCTCGCAAAAGCATGTAGCAAAGTAGACCGTACACACGACCTTGAAAATTTACTGGGGGAACTGGAACAGGTACAGAAGGACCGTGCCCAATTCCTGGAAACAGCCTTCCAAGAGGCAAGAGAGTTCTACTGCATAAACCCGGATAAAGAAGGGCTGGAGCATACGAAATCCCTTTCAAGTTATCTGAATGAAACAGGGAACAATGATTTCTTCCAATTCATGCGCTACTGGCATATAGAACAACCTACAAACCAGTCAATGAAAAGAATCATCAAACTCATCCCAGTCCTGCACTTGGAACTGCTACACGCCATCGATGTCTTACACGAAATACCCGATACTCAATGGACAGTTAACGACCGAGTGGACATTGCGGTCACCCGGGAAACAACCGAAAGGGCATCGTCGATCCTGGCGTATAACGATGACCCAAACTGCCCAGCAAAAGAATGCTTCAGGTTCTTCAGACAGCACCAGGCCCGCAGCGCGGCAATGGCCGAAGCTATCAAAGGGAAATTCCAGGTAGCAGGACCTGAATTCAACCGCTTTCTGGAACAGTCGTACCAAAACCTGAAATCATCAACTGACCCGGCGGTCAGATACTTTATTGCAAAGGCGGCGGGAGAAATGGAGTGCGACCTGCCAACTCCCCCGAAGAAATATAAAGTGAGCACCACCATCACCGACAACCTGAACGCCATCGCTCAGACCTAACACCCATAGGGGCCCTCTTCGGTACCCTCCCTATCTTGATCCTCAATAACGGCCAGTACTTCCAGTCCCAGTCCATCTGGAATTATTAGCATGGGTTCGGGCCGAATCGATTGGGTACAGGTTGTCCCTGGCGGGAGAGCCAGGCAACGGTCATGATGAACGTGGCCGCGGCAACAATGGCCAGGGCGATGAAAGCGGGGATCAGGGTACGGAGCACCCAGGGGGCAGCATCACGGCTGAAGCTGTCCTCCAGTCCCATGAGACCGAAGGGTCCGTAGAAGAGGAATAGGGCCACTCCCAGCACTAACGCGAGTGAGGCAGGGGCCACCATAGGATTTGCCACCAACCGCTCCTCCCGATGTCGTGAGACGGCGGGATGTGACGGCCAGAGAGGGGAGGATCATGGCAATGTTGACGATCCTTCCGAGCTGAGCGACGACAAAAGCCAGCAGGGACTGGGGTCCAAATCCCCAGTCCTCGGGCCACCACTCGAACGCCACTGAGGCAATCAGAGCTGCTTGTAACAGGTTCATCATCCCAGCAACCAGTCCGCAGCCCAACCACCACCACCAGAATTCTGTACGGGGAGCCCTGCCTCTGAAATCTGCGTACCTGCGGAGGCACGTTCTGATGGCGTGGGAGAAGGACATCATGCGAACAGGTCCAGTTTTACAAGTTTATAGCGGAATATTTTATACCTGAGTAAGAGTAGATTTTCCTAGCGTGGCCAGTGTATATCTTACTTGGTACGGGCGGGGTGCTTGGGGCGTCTGGCGTGGTTTGGATGACCTCGCTTAGGTTGCCTGAACTGCAGTTTCCAGCCTGCGGGCAAGGGAGTCAAAGTCCTCGGGACATTTTTGGCGGATGGGGACAATCCGACGGGAGGCCTCCTCACCCAATGTTTTCCGGCCGCGGCCCGGGGAGTCGATTAAACCGCGTCGGTCGGACAGCAACTCAAAGTATCTTTCCTTGACATCAACCTCTGCGCGAACATCCGCCCATCGCCAGTCGCCGGGCAGATCCAGCCCGGCCAACACCCAGGTCTCTATCTCTTCCCAGGCATTCTCGGCGAGGAAAATGCGATTGTTTCCGAATTCCTGCTCAATCTGGTCAAGCCTATCCCGACGTCCCAGGACACCGTCGCGGTCAACGCACAATACGAAGGCATCCATCATGCCGCCATACCGTTGGACGATCTGGGCCAAGCGGTCCGACGTCAGGGCTTCAGCGACGCCCCTAAGCCGGGGGTTGTAACATATCAGAATTTCCACGGAAGGGATGCCAATGTTCCTGAACAGCCGGGAGAACAACGGTTTGAGAATGTATTGGTCATTTTTGAAGTCCTCAGGAATGATCATGACCTTCATCCGAGTGTGCCCTGCTGCCAGTCATTTTCATCCTCGTCCAGATGGTCTGTATCGGATTCTCCCTCGGAGGCTTTCATCGCTTGCTCCATCCAGCCCTCTGTATGCAGTTCTCCCAAGGTGACCGACTTTCGCAACTCCCGCAGGTTGTACAGCCCTGCCATCGGGCGTATAACGCTGTCGGCCCAGTATTGGTCACGGTAAACGACGGATGTGTGATCAAAGGTTGTGTCGATCATCCAGGACAGCAGGGCGGGCGAGTGGGTCGTGGTTATCACCTGGACTCCGCCTTTGGCGGTCTGCCGTTCGATGAAGTCCACCAGGAGCCACAATCGGCTGGGGTGGATGCCGTTGTCAATCTCCTCGAAGAAATAGAGACCTCCTTCGCCTGGACTTAGCAGCGCCGCTAGTATACCCAAGAACCGCAACGTACCGTCCGATGCACTGTAGGACGATATTTTGCGCCCGTTACTCTCTGCGATATGAAGGTGTACGCGCCCGCTCGGATCGCGGGGAAAGTCAAAGTCCTTGACGTCCATCGGGCTAAGTTCTTGCAGCCAAGACATCAGGGTGCTTTCCCGCTGGGAATCGTTGCAGATTGATTCCAATACCGAGGGCAAATTTTGCCCGTAGTCCCCCAACGTATTGGCCCCCGGGATCGACGGCTCACGCATTCGTACCGGGGACAGCTCAAGAAAACGTATGCCACCAAGTGCTGAATGGGTATCCGGTATTAAAGGCCGCTGTATCTGATGCGGGATTCTCATGAATTGGGTCAGAACGGGGCTGACCTCGGCTAAGCCTGGCTTCAAATCCACCAGAACCATCAGGGGCGTGACCCTCTCCCTTCAAATGGATCAACGGATCATCAAACTCTTCTTCCACAGTGGCGTAAGCCGTAGTTGATTTGCTGCTCAGCTCTTCCTTAATAACTCGAAACCCATCTGGGTAGAGCAGGTCACTGCCGAGTCCAATGGAGTAGGAAGTTTTCTCTCCCTCCAGAACTAACTCAACCTGAATAGAGAATTCGGAGAACAACCTTGAAAGATGGGCCCCAATGCGCTCAATTTCATTGGGTGCCCCACGAATCGGCTCCCACTCCATTTGGCCACCTGGCCCGTATTTGCCTCCGATAATCTCTATCAGCGTGTATCCCCTCCCTATGCCGTGGAGGAAGCGGAAGGCATCGCGGATGTTGCTTTGCCGCTGGCGTTGGCGCCCACGATCACGGTGAAGGGGCCGACATTCAGAGTTTCGTCGGCGAAGTTCTTGAAATTGACCAGGCGCACCGAAGTTATCATGGCGCTTCTCCCAACCGGGGTTGCCGGTAATGCGGCACTCGCACGTTACCGTGGGCCGCGGTGTAGTTACTCAGGGCTCCAAGACTGACTGCTCGTCGGAGGCGGTGGGGGTTGGTTCGATGAGGGCCTGTATTAGCTGATGGAACAGGGTATTGCGTTGCAGCCCCCGGCCGTCCAGGTACCTTGTTGACCCGGACTTGGTCGCCCTCCTGCCAGCGATTTGTTGGTGAATCCCCTAGAAAACCGGGCCGAAAAGCCCTGGTTGGGAAGGGATTTCGGCATAAAGCCAGGCGAATCAGAAATCTTGGACCATAGTTGTCCGAGCCGGACCGGCGGCCGCGCAAAATGGCCGTAGCATTGGCGACAACATAACGTGTGGAAACAGCCTGACAAATCACTGGGACGGCACTGAGGACGGCGCGGTGGCGCGGAAGCTCACCGCCGACACTGTCCGACAGCTCGATTTTGCCCGCCACCAGGGTCAGGTTGGCCACCGTGGCCGCCAGATACAGCTGGAATCGCGTCTTGACCCTGCCGAAATAGCGGGACTGGCGAATCCCCAACTGCACCAGTCGGGCCAACCGGTGTTCCACCGCCACGCGTCGCGCTCGATACTCGTCGTAGGCGGCGCTCCGCTGCAAAGCCCGGGCCTCCTGCAGGAGGCCTTCCTGGGGATGGATCAGCACCCGCCGTCCCTTCCTGCCCTTGGCTGCGATGCACTGGGACCGCAGTGGACATATTCGACATACCGCCCCGTCGAACTGGAAGGCCCGCAAGTGGTGGACCCGCCCCGTGCCATCCGTCCGCTTTCCCGCTGGCACGATGGTGTGGGTGACCTGTCCCCGCCGGACAGGTGCAACTGCCCGCGGCCAGGTCGATGACAAAGTCATCCTTGGGAAAGCGCTTCCGGTCGGGCCGGCCCGGCACCCGGGCTACCAGCTTGCGGCCCGCATCGGCGAAGGTCTGCCTGGTAGCTCCGTCTCCCATAGGCGGCGTCGCCCATGGCCTCCTCCACCGGCACACCGGTGTTGGCCTCGCTCTGTTCCACCAGTTCCAGCGCCCCCAGGTTGTCCGGAGCGTTGCCCGGCAGTACCGCCACGGCGGTGATCAGCTGGGTGTCGGTGTCCACCACAATCGCCGCCTTGTGTCCGTCAAACCGTTTGCTGCTGCTCTTGTGCCCGTGGCGCATCTCCGGGTCGTGCACCGACATCATCCGGTCCCGACTCACCCCGTCCTTGAGGCTCACGCCGTCATCGCCGTCGCCATCGCCGCTCTTGCGCTCAATGTCCTGGAGCAGCAACTGCCCCAGCAACTGCGCCGCGTCCACGATCTGCTGCCGCTCAGCGCTGTCCTCGGGCAACTCCCCCTGGGCCCGCCGCGATAATTCCAAGAGCCGGTCCGCGTCTCCCACAATCCCAGCCAGCAGCGCCTGCCGCGCCCCCTTGTCCGACCAGTCGATGGCGGCCTCGCCCTTCACACTGGAACCCAGGTACCCCTCATATCCCCGGCCCTTGCCCCATTCTTTGACGCTGGACTTCTCCACGGCCGCCAGCGCCCGCATCAATTTGACGATCCCGTCCGCCAGCAGATTGAAGGTGTCCCTCACCGCGCCCCGCCCCAGGATGTTGGTCGTGTCCAGCGCCACCCGCATGCTCCGCTTTTTCAGGTACCCCGACTCCCGGGCCAGCCGCAGGCTGGACTCGAATACCTCCCGCACCTGTCGTGCAGGATCAGCTGGGCCCGGAACACCTGCAGCGTGCTCTTGGCGAAGGGCCGGTCCTCCACCTCAATCCCCAGGGCCACTTTCCACCGGAGGTCGAAGTCGGCCCGGGCCTTGGCCTCCGCGTCGCTGACCTTGTCGTGGGTCTGCAACAGCAGGGCCGTCGCCAGCAGGCTGGGCGGCACGCTGTCCCGGCCGTTGTCGGCGCAGTAGAACTCCGCGAAATCCGCGTCCCGGAACAGCCGGCCCCGCTGCGAGGCCAGCAGACCGTAGAAGGTGTCCTTGCCCACGTGATCCAGGTACAGCCGGTCCGCTTCCCAAAGGCCCCTCTGCTCGATCGCTCTCCCATCATACTCAGTGCCCTCGCTATCCTTGTTGACCCCAAGTATAGTCGCTTACCCGGCCACCGCCACTTTCCGGCCAGATTTCTAGGGCAACCTTCCGCCCCGCCCCCCTAACATCCCTCACCGAACTTGGATCAACTTTGCTACGCATTGACCGCCCCTTCCAAGTGGCCAATGTACGGCTATTCTTCGAGGGGAGCGAACCTTGGCCGGAGATTCCTTACGCCCTCCTGACCTGCGCTGCTTGCTGACTGCTCCGCGTTGGAGCCGGCGGCGGGCATCCAGCACGTACTCACGAACCGAATTTAATCTTCTTCAATCTCTCTCTCCTCGATGAGAAGAGTCCCCTTGGGATGCAAATGAAGATTGCCCTGGGAAAGCCATGTACCAGTTTCTCCGGAGGCCACCGGCGATGTATCGTAGCGGTGGGCCAGCAGACCGCGGAAGTATAATTGTTCTTCCTCCAATATCAGTTTCCGGGCTTTATTTCAACCAGATAAGGCCAGGTTGCACTGCCCTCATTTTGCCAGATGTCGGAGTCCACTTCCTTGTATGGCACGGTAACGGTTGCGGTAGCAGTGAACTTTCTAATGCCTGAACACTAGAAAAGGAACGGTCGTCTTTCTTCTCCACCCTTTGTACTTTTCGACGATACTCAACTTGAGGCCTGCTTGGTAAAGTCCAGACCCACAGTGATATTGAAGTTTTTCTCGTTTGCAGTATCATCCAGAGTTACGGGGCATGATAAGTCCTCTTTACGGTTTCCTTGTTTTCTCCGTCCTGCTTCTTCTTCCGCTCTTTCAGGAAGAAGACCCAGACCGCATCACTTCAATCTGTGCTTCTCTCCAAATAACTTTAACATTCCACCACTCGGCCCACTACACCGATCTGCTAAAGCAACAACTCCCGACAAGCGTTGTTCAACGCTGTGCAATTAGTGTAACATCTTCCCGAACGCTGGCGGCTTTTGGATTTGAACGTCGCCCAGGAGGATTAGCAGAACATGACGTCAAGCTCGTCTCGTGAAAGAGACATTGCAATTGTGGGTGTTGCCGAGTCCGACGAAATGGGAACGGTTCCCAACAAATCGTCTTTGCAGCACCATGCGGAGGCCGCCTATAACGCATTGGAAGACGCAGGCATATGCAAATCGAGGTCATGGCCTTTTGACGGCCGGTTTTTTCAACGTTGGCCACTGCCGTATACATGGGGATTCAGCCAGGCTTTACAGACAACACTTCAGTGGGCGGCTCGTCATTCGTTATCCACGTCGCTCACGCAGCAGCAGCCATCCGGGCTGGCTATTGCGATACAGTGCTTATTACGCACGGTCAGGCCGGACGTTCCACCAGGGCCAGAGTGCCCGCCGACCCCAACCTGCCGGTGGCCCAGTATGAGTCCCCTTACGGTCTCATCGGTCAGCCAATCAACTATTCAATGGCTTGCACTCGTTACATGCACGAGTACGGCGAAGACCGGACGCGCCAGGCCATGGCGGAAATCGCCGTTTCCACCCGCAAGTGGGCCAACCTTAACCCCAAGGCGGTAATGCACGAGACTCCCATGAGTTTTGACGACTATCACAACTCCCGATGGGTGTCCTGGCCCTTTCACCTGCTTGACTGTTGCCTGGTTACCGATTCCGGCGCAGCCATCGTTGTGACCACGGCCGAGAAGGCCGCAAACTGCAGGAAAGCCCCAGTGTGGCTGCTGGGAGCCGCTGAAGGACATGATCACAACCTGATCAGCGCCATGCCGTCCTCTTACACTTCCCTGATAGCCCGGGAGACGGGTCCCAATGCCCTGAACCGGGCCGGTGTGACCCATGATGACGTGGACGTTACCTTGATCTACGACTCTTTCACCTACACGGTAATGTTATCGCTAGAAGGTTTGGGGTTCTGTAGGCCCGGGGAAGCTCCCGACTTTGTGGCCGACCAACGTACCGCTCCAGGCGGGGATTTCCCCTTGAACACGGCCGGCGGCGGCCTTTCCTACACTCATCCTGGGATGTACGGGAGCTTTCTCCTGGTGGAGTCGGTACGGCAATTGCGCGGCGAGTGCGGCGACCGGCAAGTAAAGGCCAAGGACGGCTCCGACAGCCCGAAGATTTCCCTTGTAAATGGTACCGGCGGCTCACTGTCTTCGACTGGAACGGTGGTACTGGCAAGAGACTAAATCCGCTGCTTCAAGATATCTGAGAGGAAGAGTTGCTATAACCCATGGACATTGGAATCATCGGTCTGCCTCAATCTGGCAAGACCACCGTCTTTAACGCATTGACCCGCGGCAACGCTGACACCAGCGGCGCCAGCGGGTCTGCCACTGAAATGCACCTGGGCGTCGTGAAGGTTCCCGACTCACGCCTCGAAGTCCTCTCCGGTATGTATAACCCTCGGAAGGTAGTACCGGCAGAGATCAAGTACTGGGATGTACCTGGACCGGAGTCCCTGGCCAAGTCCCAGGGTATAGTTGGAAGGTACCGGAACATTCTGCAGAGCGCCGACGCTTTCCTGGTTGTCATCAGGGCATTTGAAAATCCGGCAGTAGTTCATCCAATGGAGACTCTTGACCCGGGCCGGGACCTCGAGACCATGCTGGGAGAATTGACCTTCGCGGATCTGGAAGTCATGGAACGGGCCACCGAACGGTTGGAAGACGGGATGAATAAGGCCAAACCCGCCGAACGCCCTGCAATGGTTCGACAACTTGAGACAGTGAAAAAGGTCAAGGGGGGTCTGGAGGAAGGCATACCTATGCGTGTCCAACAGTTGACCGACTCCGAGGCCGCCATCGTTGAGAATTACCAACTGCTTACCGGTAAACCCGTAATTGTGGCATTCAATACCGATGAAGATGGGGAAGATCCTTCCCTGGAGCCTCTGGGGCTGGACTTGCCAGCAGGGGTGCAACTGGGTGAAGTATGCCTGAGCGCCAAACTGGAGGCGGAACTGGCGCTGATGTCCGACGAAGAAGAAGCTGAGTTTCGAGCCGACCTGGGTCTCGACGAGTCGGCGTTGACCAGGGTCATTCGAACCAGTTACGCCACGCTGGGGTTGATCTCATTCCTGACCGTGGGACCCGACGAGGTTCGTGCCTGGAGCGTACCCGACGGCATTGGAGCGCAAGAGGCCGCGGGAACAATACACTCTGATTTTATCCGTGGCTTCATTCGGGCCGAAGTAATCCCCTACGATGACCTTCATCGGTGTGGCAACATTGCTCAAGGCCGTAAAGAGGGTGCCCTGCGTTCAGAAGGAAAGACCTATCAGGTCAAGGACGGCGACGTCATAAATTTCCTGGTCAACGTTTGAACGACGTCATCGGCTCGCCAGCAGTGATCACTATCAGAGAATTTCTGCCGAAAGATACTCCGACGATTCACCGGCTGTTTGCGGACGGCCAACGGCAATTTGCTGCCGGTGTCGAAGCAGAGATTGAGGCCTATGTCGAAAAATCCCTGCTTGACGATCTTTCCGACATTAAGGCCAACTACAGGGACCAGGATGGCAGTAACTTTTGGGTTGCAGAAGTAGACGGACAGGTTAGGGGTATGTTCAGCCTGCAGAGACGCAGCGAAAGAGAAGGGGAACTGCGCCGACTGAGCGTGGACATAGAGTACCGAAGACGAGGGATAGCGCAGACGCTCCTGGAAACTGCCGAGGCTTACGCGAGGGAGCAAGGTTACACAAGCCTGCGCCTGTCCACCATTACGCCTCTGAAACCGGCCATCGCCCTGTATGAAAAGTTCGGCTATCGGGAGTATGGGAAAGACCGCTACGGGGCAATAACGGTCTTGCACTTTACTAAGAATCTTGTTAGTGAGCGGGGGAGTTCAGGGGGCGGGCAAAGCTAAGTTCGTGCCCGTCCGGGTCGGTAATGTGGAAGTACCGTTCGCCCCAGGGTGCGTCAGCGGGGATGGTATCAGTCTTCAACCCCAGGCTCACCAATTTTTCGTGAAACTCGTCCACGTCATCAACGTGGAAAATAACCCGCCCCCACCATGAGGTTTTCTCTTCACTGGCAATGAGGTTCAGGTAACCGTCTCCCATGCCAAAGCTGGTAAACCCGGCCGACTCACCACCGTAGAGCATTCTCAATCCCATTTGGTCCCGATAAAAGACCACGGAACGGGCCATATTCCTCACAGCCAGCGTAACAGCGCTTATCCGTTGAACGGTCACCCTTATCTCCCTAATTCGACTCGCTGGTATAATGGTCTTGCACTTGGACACTCAATCCATGGTAACAAACGAGTCGAAATTATGGCAAAGCCGCTAGTACAGTTGAATGAATCACCGGGCCAAGCTATGGACCGACTGGAATCGATCCTGGCCGAAATGGGATCAGTGATAGTCGCCTACTCCGGTGGAGTTGACAGCGCGTTGCTGGCTCTTGCGGCCCACCGAACCTTGGGAGAGCAAGCCCTAGCGATAACAGCAATTTCCCCTGCGTTGGCTTCAAGAGAGTTGGACGGCGCGGTGCAATTGGCAGGAAAGTTCGGATTCGGACACCGCACTATCCAGACCGATGAAATGGACCGGGAAGGTTACGTGGCCAACGCGTCCAACCGATGCTACTTTTGCAAAACCGAACTATATACCAACTTGTGCAAGCTGGCGGAAGATGAGGGTTATGCCTGGGTAGCCAACGGGGCCAATCTGGATGACTTGGGCGACTACCGGCCCGGCCTGCTGGCTGCCACCGAGAACAAGGTGCGCAGTCCACTAGTAGAAGCAAACCTGGACAAGGAAACTGTAAGGCTCCTTGCCAAGAGCCTGGAGATGCCTGTTTGGGACAAACCGGCCCAACCTTGCCTGTCGTCGCGCATACCTTACGGTATTCCTGTGAGTGCCGAAACCCTGTCCAAAATTGAACGGGCTGAAGACTATCTCAAGAGCTTGGGCTTAAAGGAAGTTCGGGCCCGACATCACGACAACCACTGCCGGGTCGAGGTGGGAGAATCGGAAATGGAGTCAGCCTTTGCCCAACGCAAGGAAATCGCTGCCAACCTCAAGAAGATTGGCTACCTCTGGGTATCCCTGGATTTGTCGGGGCTGCGCTCCGGCAGCTTAAACGACCAACTGGGATCAACAATTTCCATCAAAGCCAACCCCGAAACAGGTCCTGACATGGCCGATTCACAAACCCGCGGGAACTGAAGGCTTCCATGAAAGCAGCCTATATACAGTTCATCGGTGGCGCCAGCGGAGACATGCTCCTTGGCGCCCTTATTGATTTGGGACTTTCGTTGGAGGAACTCCGAAGCAGCCTGTCTCTTCTAAGTGTGGACGGCTACCAACTGTCAGTCGCCGAGGATACACGGTGCGAAGTCAGGGGAACCAAACTGACTGTAACCCAACAGAACGACCGCCGCTTTTCTCCCCGGGCCCTTTCTGACATCGTAGGAAACAGCCATTTGCCAGCTGAGGTCAAGGAAAAGTCAACCAAAGTCCTGCAAAACCTGTGGCAAGCAGAATGTAGGGTACATGGGGAAGACCCGGAAGCCCTGGAACTTGAAGAGTATTGGGCACCGTGGATACACTAGTGGACGTGGTTGGTTTCGCATTTGGGCTGCACAGATTGGGAATACCAGGTGTATATGCTGCTCCACTGGTTCTGGGTGTTTCCGCGCCACCGCGCTGGCCTGGCGGATATTCCAACCCTGCCCCAGCCACGCTGGAACTTGTTGCCTTGGCGAAAGCCCCCATCGCGCCCGAACTTTCCATCCACCAGGGAGCGGGCGAGTTAACCACCCCCACCGGCGCTGCCATCATTGCTTCGCTAGCCCAGTTCCAGAGGCCGGCAATGACCGTGGAAGGCATCGGCGTAGGGTTGGGCAGCAAAGACCCGGAAGCCTTCCCCAACGTGGTCCGCATATGGGTTGGCGAGGTCGCCGAAAATCCGGCGCAATTCTCAGCCATTGGCCCGCGCCAACAGGGAATAGTGCTGTTGGAAACCAACCTGGATGATGTAACGGGTGAAGTATTGGGGTACGCTCAGGAGCGGCTTTTCGACCTCGGCGCCCTCGACGTTTGGCACACGCCTATTCAAATGAAGAAAAATCGGCCAGGGATTATCCTGTCCGCACTTTTACCACAAAGCCTGGAGCAAGCGGGGGTGGAGCTTATTCTCCGAGAGACGCCTACTTTGGGTGTGCGCAGCCGACCGGTAGAAAGGTATGCTGCGGAAAGACGGATCGAAACTTTGGAGACCGACCTGGGACAGATCCGAGTGAAGCTAAAGTACCTGGCCGGCGGGATCGTGGCTGCTGCCCCGGAATACGAAGATTGCCGGCGCATCGCACTGGAAAGTGACCGATCGCTAATGGAAATCTATCGGAAGGCGGAAACGGAAGCGCAGGCCAAATTTCTGACCTGAAATTGAAGCAGGCTGGGGCCCAGGACTGCTCCACTAATAGGATTGGAACAACTTCCCCCACTCGGTCTTCAGGGCTGAGTTGATGCGACCCTTGCCATGAGTATTAAGCCAGTATCCATTGTGGTATACGTTGGAGGCAAAGAAAGCCCACGCCGCAATCGGACTCCTCAGCAAAAAGTTCTCAAGGAATTTTAAGGGGCCCCAGTAAATCAGCTTCTGACCGCGGCTGGCAAAGGTATTTTCCACGCCAGAAAATCCCCAGTTGACACCAGTAATGTCCTCTCCCACCACGTCAATTTGCGACAGATCTCCACAACCGAGTCCCCGCTCGTGGGCCAGTCGGATGAATTTCAGGCTCATCGGGTCAAACCCCATCATGTGAGCGGCCACGGCGTCGATAGCCACCTGATCCGAGCTAGCCAGGAACCGATCCTTGATATGCCAGCGCATGGCGCGAGGGCCAGGGCCATCACCGGCAAAAGTCCCGTCCATGACGGCAAATAAGCCCGGGTGTATCTCCTGCTGTATGGCAAGCAGGTCCACAAGCGTCTCGTGAATCACCGAATGGGTCCAATGCCGCTTGCGATGCAGCAGGCCGCCAAAGGCATTCTTCATGGCGCCGGTCATCGTAGTGAAGACATGTGTCTTCATGGTAGGAAGCTGAATGATATTCTTGCCTGGGAAGATCTCGGGAATCTGGATGCCTTCAGGAAAAATATCGTCCAGGACCAGCATTTCCGCCCGCGGCTTGTAATCAATCCACACATTCGGCGGTGTATCGAGATGGACCGTCGGCAAGTTGTACTTATCCTGAACTGACTTGTGCTTGTTATTCTCCTCGCCCTCGAAAGAGTCCACCACCACCGTACCGTTGTGGGCGGCGATCAATTCCTGGTGTCCCAAGTTATGCAGGGCTCGAATTACACCTTCCAATTGCCAAGGGGTTGTGGAGCACCCCGGATACCAATGCTGCCATGAGATGTTTATTTTCAGAAGGGTTGCCAATTCAGGCGAAAGGACGCGTTCCACTCCTGCCAGGGACATGGCCTTGCCTACGTCCTCCAATACCGTCTCAGGCCTCGTAGCCACCACGGATACAACTGAGCGGCCACTTGGTTTAAATTCGTCAGTCCTGTCTGCCGTCCCTGGAAACGTTGTCAATTGCCGGGATTCCTGCATTGGATTACTCCGCCTGAATTTCCCCGTCTCTAGGGGCTACTGTTAAGCAGCAGTATTGCGCCGGCTGTCGCCAGCCATGCTACTACCGATAATACCATAGGCCAATCCCTGGCAATTAACTGTTCCGGGTACTCAGCTTCGTCGCTGATGTGAACCAGGTAAAGGAACCGGAACAGGCCGAATGCGACCAAGGGAATTGTCAGCAGCATCGCGTCGTTATCCGGCAAGTTGGCTGCTTCTATTGTGTAAAGGGCATAACTTACCAGAGCAGTGCCAGCAGAGATATTCAGAAGCTGACCCAAGAATGCCGTTGGGTAGTCTCGCAAGACAGGTCTTTGGGACTCGGGAGCTTCACCTGCCAGCCTCACCTCGGCGTAACGCCGGCCAATAACAATAAAGAGTGCCGCAGCGCCGGTTGTTGTGTAGAGCCAGGGGGAAGGGTCCACCCCAATAACCAGCGCTCCAACGACTGTCCTGATAACGTACCCACTGGCTACCAGCAGCACATCCACCAGCACCAGTCGCTTTAGCCCCAACGAATAGGACAGGTTTATAACCAGATAAAGCAGCCCGATTCCACCCAACAGTGGCTGAACCACGAACAAGACGCCCAGCCCCGCTATCAGGAGCGCCCCAAGAGCAAACATTGCGACCGGGACACTTACTTGACCTGATGCCAGAGGCCGTGATCGCTTTACCGGATGATTGCGGTCGGCCTCCTTGTCCTGGAGGTCGTTAAACAAATAAACAGCACCGGACAGGGCACAGAACGCAGCCGCCGCTACCGCCACTTTTGTGAGCAAGGCTGGCACCGCAGTTAGATCTGAAAGCGACCAGGCCAGGTTAACTGCAAAAAGAAAGGGGAGAAATACGAGGCCATTCTTTATCCACTGCCGAGGGCGCAGCGCACGGACTAATGGGAAGGGGCTAAAGGAAGAATCGTTGATGTTCCCATCACCGGGCAATCGCGACGGGCTACCCATTGCTTTGGCCCTCGCTACCGGTTTCAATGGCTGATCCGCCGGCCAAGGTTTTATTGCCAGCGTCGACTCCCTTCGCTGGTACCAACCAGTGCAGGCAAGCCCACGCCGCAAACCCAACGACCACGGCAAGCCACAAAGTCGCTACGCGTACCAGCAGGGTACCTGCCGCAGCCACGTCTCGTTCCGCGCCTGCCTGCTGAAGGAGAGTTACCATGGCGCCTTCGGTTCCTACCAAACCGCCAGGCAGTGTCGTGGCTGCACCCACAAGTACCGAGCCTGCATAAATGGGCAAGGACAAGAGCAGACCGACATCTGCGTCAAGGCCCTTCAGAATCACCCACAGGGCAATGCCTTCGCTTACCCACGCCAGAAAGGCCAGGACAGTAGCCACAAGAAGCGGGCACGGTCGGGACATCACCCGGATAGCCTGTTGTGCCTCGCGTATTTCGCCTACCCAGCGCCGAATTAAGCGCCAGCCAAAAACTCGATCAGTATGTCTTGTAGTAAGCAAGTAAACCAGGGCTCCCACCCCTGCCAGGGTAATCGCCAGAACCACTGAGACAGACGTGGGCACCAGAGCAAGGCCAACTAGCCCCATGAGCGCAACCGAAGCCAGGTCGGTCAAGCGCTCCATCAACACTACGGGGGCCGAGGAGGAAACTGCAACACCGGCCCGATCCCTAAGCGTGTAACTCTTTACCAATTCGCCCACTTTCCCTGGTGTAATGGTCATGGCCAGACCAATCAGGAAGGTAAGACTACTTAGGTGAAAGGGCACGACTAGGTTAAGAATCCTCAGGTAGTAGGCCCAACGCAGAAACCGCAAAAGATAGTTGAATAGTGCAAGCCCAAAGGCCAGACCCAAATGCGTCAAAGGAAAATCTACCAGGTGTTTCCAGACTTCTCGAAAGTCACCGTAGCCGGCGACCCCTGCAAAGACGAGACAGGTTAAGGCAAAAATCAGAAGCAGCTTCTTGCCGCGATTGCCCACGCTATTTGCCCATTTTGTTTATTTGGGCTGCCAGGTATCCGGCGCCAAATCCGTTATCAATGTTTACCGTAGCTACCCCTGGAGCACAACTGTTCAGCATGCCGAGCAACGCTGAAAGACCTTCATAACTGGCCCCGTAACCCACACTGGTTGGTACAGCTACCACAGGGGCTGATACCAGGCCCGCAACCACGCTGGCCAATGCTGCCTCCATGCCAGCCACCACTACTATTACCCGTGCTTCGCGCAATCGGTCCATTGAAGCAAGAAGCCGATGCAACCCCGCGACACCCACATCGTTGATTCTCTCGGGAGGACTACCCATCAATCTTGCCGTCAACGCTGCTTCTTCGGCAACCGGCAAGTCGGCTGTTCCCCCCGTAACTACCGTTACACCTTCGCGCACTGTCAACGGGTTTTCTCCAGGAACCTCTATGGCTCCTGCCAGACTATGGTAGATGGCCGCTGGCATCACACCGGCTACTGCATTAAAGGATTCTTGATCGGCCTTGGTGACCAGAACCGGAGATCCCCGGCCGGCCAGGGACTGGACAATACTGGCTATTTGTTGTGGTGACTTACCACGCCCAAGCACCACTTCCGGGAATCCGGTTCGCAGCGGACGGTGATGATCGATCTTGGCGAAATCAAGATCTTCATAGGGATAATCCCGCAGGTATTTCAGCAGGTCATCAACGCTGAGGTCGCCTCTCCTTAGCTCCTCAAGGCGTCGGCGCAATTCAGAAGTTGTCATGTGACTAAGAATTCCTACCTAAAATGAGAAAGGATTCTGGGCAATGATAGGCGGCGCATTTAAAAAGCGTCAAGGAGAGTAGGCCAGTGAATCTCGGCGTACTGACCGACGGCCGTTAGGAGCTTTGGGCAACGAGCTTAGGGAGGATTGCTTCCTCAATAGCAATCGCCAGACCGTCTTCTTCCACCGGAGGCGCCACATAATCAGCCAACGATTTCATTTCAGGCGGTGCGGAGGCCATTGCGATTCGATAACCGGCGACTTCAAGCATGGGCAAGTCGTTAAAGCTGTCCCCAGCGGCGATGAAGCACCTAGGCTCAGTGGAAAGAATGCTGGCAAGCTGCTGTGCAGCTTTTCCCTTGTGAACGCCAGCCGCCGTGAAGTCCACAGCCCACCAACCATTGTAGTGCAGATAGACTTTGACGACGTTGAGATCAGGTTCAACAGAAAACGTTGAGACCAGTTCATCAGCGTCGGATGCAGAAATATCCAAGGCAGATATCCTAGTAAGGTCCCAATGCCGGATCTGATCCCTGCTGGTGGAGTCACCTTCAGGATGGGTGGCAATGAACTCAATTCCCTGTTCCGATACCAGATCAATTATGTTTCGGGCCTGAACTTGAGGAAGATGGCTGTTCCAGATCAGCGTCCCACTAACAGGATCCAACAGAGTGGCGCCTCCGTTGCAGATCTGGGGCGCCGAGAGATTGAGTTGCCGAGCGTATTCGATGAGGTCCGAGGATCTGCGACCAGTAGCTATAGACACCGGAATATACTGGGAAACTTCACCGACGGCCTTAGCGACTCTCGGCGAAATAGTGTCCGTGACCATCAGGGTCCCATCCAGGTCTACCAGCATCGCGGAAAACGACATCATAAGTTTGCTCTCGCCACTCCTGCCAATCTACTCCTGCATTACAGAAATAGCTCCAGTCACCAATTTTTTTCGGCCCAAACTCGGACGGGCACTAAATGGTCTCTTGCGCTTCTCTTTCAGCTTCAACCTGGGCACGTTGTTGTTCCCTAAGCGCAGAATACATCGCCCCCATAGTGCTCATGCTACCCGTGTAGAGAGTGAATATACCGGCTCCAAGCCAAGCCAGTACCTTAACCCGAGAGTCTTCAAACAGAGCAGTGACCGTAAACGCCATTGTCACCAGAATCATCGCCATTGCGAGCCCCAGGAGCGAACCAAAAATCAGTCCGTGCAACGCGTAATGCCGTCCCGGATTGGGGGCGTACTGAATACCCCAATAGCCGGCGAAGAAGGGTCCGGCAGGAGCCAGAACGAAGTGGGCAATAGGTATCAGGAAACACCCTACGATAATGGCCAGCCCGACCAGAACTCCCACTAGCATTTCAACCTCGGGGTTATCATCTCTCAGTTAGCGGGGCTGATTTTAGCACAGCCATCGCAGTTTGTGATGCAAGATTTTCCCTTCCCCGTTGTACTAGTTGGTGCTATAATTTGTTGTGTTGTTGCGGTTTGGAGGTAAACGTCATGAAAATCCCGATGAAAGTTGACTATGGCGTCCGGGCCCTGGTAGAGTTGGCAATGCACCACGGCAATGGTCCGGTGCCGACCTCTGAAATCGCTTCCAAGCAGGGGATTCCCGAGTCCTACCTGGTTCAGCTTATGTCCACTCTGAACCACTGCGGGTACGTTCAGAGTCGTCGCGGCCCCCAGGGTGGCCATTCATTAGCAATGGATCCGTCCGACATAAACTTACACATGATAATGACTACGCTGGACGGCAACAGTTCTCCACTGGACTGCCTGACTTATGTTTCGGACTGTATTTTTGCAGATTCTTGCGCCCAGCAGGAAATTTGGAAGTCCGTTGAAGAAGCGATTGAAAGTGTGTTGGCCAACATTACCCTTGAACATCTGGCCAGGCGCCAGGAGTACCTCTCCGCACAGGGCGTATAGTCTTGAGGGGCAAGCTGAAAAGGTTTCAAGAGCCTATCGCCCACACTATGGCGGCACCTGTACTTTCGAAGGATCAAGCTTGCTTGACAACCCATTGTCCCAAAGCTAGTCTCTAGCTAGACGATGAACGAGCACGAGTTAGAACAGAATCAGAATTGCACTTGTCCCCTTACATAGGGGGTAGGCTTTCAACAGCAACAGGAGCCTGCACCCGCCCAAAGTGGGCGACCCATAGTGGGTGCGGGCTTTTTCTTCGCCTGCATGCAAGAGAATACCTTTACTCGACAAGTATATGAAATTACGGGACAAAATGGCAGACTCATACTAGGTTGGTGACCCAGTACAACAGTTGCCATATCGCAACAATAGGAGGAACAAGTCCTTATGACTCAACAACCTCTCGCCCTGACGCCCGAACAAGTCAAGCGCTATAGCCGGCACATCATAATGGGAGACGTCGGCAGTGCGGGACAACGCAAATTGATGCAATCGAAGGCCTTGATAGTGGGAGCCGGTGGACTGGGTTCCCCTTCGGCTATTTATCTGGCACTGGCCGGAGTGGGAACGGTAGGCATTGTGGACTTCGACGTCGTGGAAATATCGAATCTGCAACGTCAGATCCTTCACCACTCCAGCGATATTGGTCGGCCCAAGCTTCAGTCGGCCATCGACAACATCCACGCCTACAATCCTGACGTGACTGTGGTTCCCCACGAAGTACGGCTTGAGTCCGACAACGCCATGGAGATCATCAGCCAATACGACCTGGTGATTAATGGCGCGGACAATTTTGCCACCAGGTATCTGGTTAACGATGCCTGCTATTTACTGAACAAGGCGTTGGTCGATGGAAGCATACTCATCTTTGACGGCCAGTCTACGGTGTTCCTGCCCGGTCAGGGCTGCTACCGTTGCCTCTTCCCATCGCCGCCCCCGCCAGGTATGGTTCCAAACTGTGCCGAGGCCGGCGTGTTGGGCGCGCTTACCGGACTGGTGGGAAGCATCCAGGCAACCGAGGCGCTCAAATACTTTTTGGGCATCGGTGAAAGCCTGTGCTCCAGGCTGCTACTGATTGACGCATTGAGCATGACGTTCCGTGAGGTCAAATTGAAGCGGAATCCAGCGTGCCCGCTCTGCGGTGACAACCCGACTGTCACAGAATTGATAGATTACGAGATATTCTGTGGTGTGGCTGCCCCGGAAGTGGCCGGCGTTGCCGACAACTAGGGCGGAGAGATAACAACCCGAACGTGGCGATATAGGCAGGTTTAAGCGAAAATTATGGGTTGTCGGCGGGCATACAAGGGTATTTTGGCCACCATTGGCAACACGCCAATGGTGGAGTTGCAAAGGCTTAGTCCCAAGCCTGAAGTGTGTATATTTGCCAAGCTGGAGGGGCAGAACCCCACAGGAAGTGTCAAAGATCGCATTGCCCTGAACATGATTGAGCGGGCTGAGGCGAACGGTGAAGTCTCTTCTAACCGGACTATCCTTGAGCCTACCAGTGGGAACACCGGCATTTCTCTGGCCATGATCGGAATGCTAAAGGGATACAAAGTTACGGTGGTCATGCCCGAGAATGTCAGCGAAGAACGAAGCCAACTGCTCCATGCTTATGGCGCCCAGATCATTTTTTCTGACGGGGAGAAGGGAAGCAACGGGTCCATAGAAGTTGCCCAGGATCTGGCAGCTAAGAACCCGCACGATTACTTGATGATGTACCAGTACGGAAATAGTGGGAACCCGGACGCCCACTATGAAACCACCGGGCCGGAAATAATGGAAGCTGTTCCTGACGTAGATACTTTCGTGGCCGGCCTTGGAACCGGCGGCACCCTTATGGGCGTGGCACGCAGCCTGCGGGAACACAATCCCGACGTGAGAATCGTCGCCGTAGCCCCCGAACCTGACGACTTCATTTCGGGATTGCGACGCCTGGAAGATGGGTATATACCCCCGATTTTGGATATCAACATGCTGGATGCCAGGCTACTGGTTGGAAGTTTTCCAGCATTCCGGACCACCAAGGAGTTGTTGCATAAGGAAGGGATATTCGCCGGTGTTTCGTCAGGGTCAGTAGTGCACGGCGCCATCCGCCAGGCAGAGCGCATGGAAAGCGGTAATGTCGTGTGCCTCTTGGCCGACGGCGGATGGAAATACCTCAGCACCAGCCTCTGGACCAAGGACTATGACCAACTGGAGCAGGATGTGCAAGGCAAGATTTGGTGGTAAGCCCCTACGGCCTCACAAACCACGAAGCTGTATCGAGGTCTGACGGTTTACTTGGGCGACGAAATAGCACGAATAAGGCTGATAAACAGGTGCGGATAGGTATCCCGCACCTGTTTTGTTTTAATGAGAGCAACTCTGGTCTTACTGCCCCACAGACAGAAATAAACTAACCGCAGCGACGGCGAGGTCTGGGGGCTATGCTGGACTAGGCAGGGCAATCGCATTTTACTGGGATAGGACCCTAATGAGATATTCATAGTCCCAGCCAGCCTTTTTGCGCTTGGCTTTGATCCCGACTTTAGCGGTCTGTTGCTGTTGCAGCAGATTCAAAGCTAAACGGCGTAGCACGGCCAGGTTCTGGTCGGCATGGCCTGATCTGACCCGGCTGTGGTCCTGGTCAAAGGCCATGTCCAGCACCCAGTGCAGGCCGTTCTCTATGCCCCAGTGGTCTCGGGTGGCCCTCAGCAAAGAGGCCGCCTAGGTTGGGTGGCTGCAGGTGTAGTAGCGGACTTCGTCTGCTGCTTCCTCCGGTGCCTTCCCGTCAGATTCTTTCCCGTCAGATTCTTTACAGTATTCTCTACGATAGCTGATCCTCGCCACTCCGCTCAGCTTGGCCCACTGTCCAGTGGGGTCCACATAGGCCAGTTCTTCGGGGTCAGTAATCACCCAGCAGCGCCGCCGCTCTCCACGACCATGGTCCCGACCCACCTGTTCCTGGAAGCTATGGGCCACTTGGTCGAAGCCTTCCCGCTCCCAGCACGCAAATACGTCCTTGATGTTCTGGTGCAGTTCTCCCTGGTTGGCCTTCACCGCCAGCAGGTACTCGGCCCCGCCGTCCACAATCTGCTGGGCGATGTTCTTCTGACACCCCATGGCGTCAATGGTGACCAGACATCCCGGTAAATCCAGCAGTTGCAGCAGTTCCGGAATCGCCGTGATCTCGTTGGAATGGGCTGCCGTGGGGGTCTGACCCAATACCATCCGGTTCTCGGTGGCCCAGGCACTCACCAGGTGCAGGGCCCCTCGGCCATTGCTCCGGTCATGGCAACCTCGCAGGGTCTTGCCATCAATGGCCACCACTTCTCCCTGGACCAGTTGGCTCACCGAAGCCACCCACTGGCTGAAACAGGCAGCAAACTGTTCCGGGTCCAGCATGCCGAATACCCGACCAAAGGTGTCGTGAGAGGGAATCCCGTTGGGCAGCTTCAGAAACCGGTCAAACCATTCCCGCTTGGCCTTGCCAAACTCCTCGATCTCCACCCAGTTGTCTGCTCCACAGAGGACGGCGCACAAGGCTATCATGATGATGTCCAGCAACTCGTGCAGCTTGGCACATCCCCTTCTGGGATCCGCCTGGGATCCGCCAACTCCCCAAAATGCTCCGTTATAGGATTCAACCCTTCGCCCAATTCCACCTCACAACACCTCCCACCACTTCTTCTCTTTCCTTACCTTACTATTTCCCTTGCTCCTAATTCAAAATGCGATTGCCCTGGCTGGACCAGGCCCGAAGTTGAAAGCAATTGGGGTCAATGTTATACTAGGGCAGTGCTTTTTAAAGGTAGCGGGGTTAACCCGCTTTCTTGTTAATTGGCACACAGTCTGTTTGGCGATAGCCTCATCCAGCTTCAAATTGGGAGAATGGCAGTGAAGAGCGACTTTTTGATAGCGCTGACTCAGTTGGCCGCCGAACGTCATTTGCCCAAGGAGCAGGTGCTCCAGGCAATAGAAGTAGCATTGGCATCTGCATTCAAGAAAGATAATCCAGTAGCTGGGCAAAACATCACCGTTACCCTGAATCCAAATACCGGTGACGTGAGCGTATTTGCTCTTAAGACTGTAGTTGAAGATGTAGAGGATACATCCCGCGAAATATCCCTCCAGGATGCTATGGCCTTTAAGCGGAGCGCGGCGATTGGTGACGAGATCGCTGCGGCAGAACCCCTTCCTCATAACGCCAGCCGCATAGCCGCTCAGACCGCCAAACAGGTGGTTTTGCAGCGTCTGCGGGAAGCGGAGAGGGAGTTGCTGTACGAGGAGTTCCTGCAGCATCGCCAGGATATTATTACCGGTATTGTGGAACAACTGGAACCTAACCGCAGCATTGTATTGGACATGGGACGCGCCCAAGCCGTAATGCCCGCAGACGAGCAGGTCCCGACGGAGAGATATAAGAAGGGACAGCGGATAAAGGTTTTTGTTCTGGACGTGCGCAATGGCGCCAAGGGACCCGAGATACTGGTGTCCCGCAGCGACCGGAACATGTTGAAGCGCCTCTTCGAAATTGAGGTGCCCGAGGTATATAACGGCACCGTGGAAATCAAGGCCATTTCCAGGGATGCGGGATTCAGGAGCAAGGTAGCCGTTCATTCTACACAAGATGGTGTGGACCCGGTAGGTGCCTGCATCGGCCTACGTGGCAATCGCATTCAGAGCATTGTTAATGAACTGCAGGGTGAGAAAATTGACGTAGTTCCCTGGGAGGCGGATCCCAGAGCCTTTATTGCTAAATCAGTTAGTCCGTCCGAGGTAGTCCATGTCGAACTGGATGCACCGGAGCAAACCGCGATAGTAGTTGTACCTGACAGGCAACTGTCCCTGGCCATAGGGAAAGAAGGTCAGAATGCCCGTCTCGCGGCTCGATTGGTTGGATGGCGTCTGGATATCAAAGGCCTGACCGAATGGGAAGAAATTAAAGAGACTCGCCAGCGGGAGTTGGAGGAAAGAAGTCGGCTAGCAGCAATTGAGGCTGCGGCCGCGGCCGCGGAAGTTGCCGCAGAGTCTGAAGCAGAAGCTTTGGAAGCTGTCGCAGAGGCGGAAGCGATCATTGCCGACACAGATCCGGCTGAAACTAGCCAGGAAACTGTTGCCGCATCCGCTTTGGAAGAAGCTCCTTCTGTTGCTGAAGAGTCAGATGCAACTGCAATCGCAGAAGTCGAAGTTATTGACGAAGAGGCTCTTCTGGAAGCTTTGATTCGTGATGAAGAGGAAGTCGAAGGTGCAATCGCTGAGGATAGCGACAGCCTGAGTGTTGACGCTTTGGCTTCTTTCACCCTTGACGGTGTAATGGAAGAGGACGACGAAGAGGCCGAGGAAGAGGAACTCTTTCCTGATTTGCCCGAAGTACCTATCCTTACACCTGATGCCGGTAAGATTCGCTTCGCCGAAGACCTAGTCGGCGAAAGTCGGGGCGGCGGGCGCGGCGGGCGGCGGCGTAATACCGGTGGAGGCGCGGGCCGAGGAGCCCGTCGTGGCGGCGGCAGGTAATATCAGCCTCCTCTTTTGAGCGATTCTTGCTCTTTGCCAGGGAAGGAGGCTGGAGTTGGCTAAAGCCAGGCACGTTCCCGAACGCCGGTGCGTCGCTTGCGGGCAGCGAGCACCAAAACGTCACTTGACCCGCATCGTACGTACCCCAAAAGGCACCGTTAGCCCCGATGACTCTGGAAAGTCGTCGGGCCGAGGTGCTTATCTGTGCAACAATACGCAGTGTTGGGAAAACGGCATTCGCAAGGGAAGCTTGGAGCGGAGCTTGCAAGTTGGCATCGACCAACAGGACCGAGAAGTACTTTTGCATTATTTTCAGGAACGGGTGGACAAGGCGACTTCCGTGGAGGGATGAAATGACTACTACCGATGGACAGACGCGAAGTGGCCGTAGAGGCCCTTCCCGAACACTGGTGTTGCCGCAAACTTTGACAGTGAAACACCTTTCAGAACTGGTGGACCAAAGCCCTGTAGATGTTATCAAGCAATTGATGCGTAACGGGATCATGGTGTCTATGAACCAGGTGATCGACCACGAGGTCGCTTCCCTGGTAACAGCAGCATACGGCATTCGTACCCGAGTAGCGGAACAGGTGGCAGAGACCGGGGCACTGAATAGTTCAACTGCTGGAGCAACAGGCAATGCAGAAGAGCAAAATGGCCTCGAGGCCAGGCCACCAGTGGTAACCATTCTAGGGCACGTTGACCACGGAAAAACAAGCCTGCTTGATTCCATTCGGAATGCCCACGTCGCCGACCGGGAAATTGGCGGCATAACCCAACATATCGGCGCATACCAGGTCGATTACGAGGGACAGAAGATAACCTTTCTGGACACTCCCGGTCACGAAGCTTTCACCTCAATTCGGTCCAGAGGAGCTCGAGTAACTGATATTGCAATCTTGGTAGTTGCTGCCGACGATGGCATAATGCCGCAAACCGAAGAGGCTATAGACCACGCCCGTGCGGCGGAAGTGCCTATAGTTGTAGCGATCAACAAGATGGACCTGCCGGGAGCGGACCCAGAGCGGGTAAAGCGCCAGTTGAGCCAGCACAATTTGCTGGTTGAAGATTGGGGCGGTGACATCATTTCAGTTCCAGTTTCTGCGCGTACCGGAGAAGGCATAAATGAACTGTTGGAAAACCTTCTGATAGTTGCCGAAATATCGGAATTGAAGGCGAATCCCCACAGGCCAGCCAGCGGCGTGGTAATTGAAGCCAAATTGGATCGCAAGAGGGGCCCCATGGCCACCGTGTTAGTGCAAAGTGGCACCTTGAGCGTGGGTGACCACGTTGTTGCCGGCACATCGTGGGGCCGGGTCAAGGCCATCACTAATGATCGAGGAAGTACAATCAAGGAAGTCGTCCCCGGGGCACCGGCGGAACTTCTAGGCTTTGGTGCATTGCCCGAAGCGGGCGACGTCATGACTGTCATGCCCAATGAGAAAACCGCTCGGGCTCTGGCTCAGGAAAGGGAACGCGCCAAGGCCAGTCAACAATCTCAGGGGCGGGCCCTGACGTTGGAAGAAGTCGTCAAGCAGATTGACGCCGGCGACATTAAGGAGTTGAACCTCGTATTAAAGGCGGATGTCCAGGGCAGCGTAGAGGCAGTGCGGCAGTCCCTCGAGCGGCTCACTGAGGCCGAAGCACGGGTGCGAATTTTACACGCAGGCAGCGGGAACGTCACCGAGTCGGATATCCTTCTGGCAAGCGCTTCTGACGCCATCATAGTCGGCTTCTCAGTTGGCAATGCGATAGGCGTCGAGAGAGTCGCCGAGCGAATGGGTGTGGAAATTCGCCATTACGGCATCATTTACCAGATGATTGATGACATCAGACTAGCTCTGCACGGTATGCTTGAACCCGCATACACTGACGTTATCATCGGACAGGCCGAAGTCCGCGAAATATTCGCTTCTCGGCGGAGTGTAAAGATTGCCGGCTGCCGAGTTGTGGACGGCAGAATACCCAGAGGGGCTTCCATAAGGGTGCTACGAGAGGGTGAAGTCCTTGAGGAAACTAATATCGCCAGTCTCCGGCACTTCCGTGATGAAGCCAACGAGGTTACCAACGGCATGGACTGCGGTATTTTGCTCGAAGACTACTATGATTTCGAGATCGGAGACATCCTTCAGGCTCACCGACAGGAAAGAAGCCAGCGCTAAATCTTCTACTTGAACTTTAGCTGCCCGCTTAAGACAGTCTCTTAAGCTAAATCCTTTCTTTTGAGCCAACCTTGAGCCCTGGAGAATTGTATGTCCCGCCGTGCCGACCGAATCAACGGATTGCTGCCAGGAAATAAGCGTCCTGCTGTCCAGAGAAATCAAAGACCCCCGCCTGAGCGGGGTTATCAGCATAATCCAAGTCGAGACAACCTCCGACCTGCGCAATGCCCATGTGTACGTGAGTGTAATGGGCGACGAGGACACCAAGAGCGCGGCTCTGGATGGAATAAAGTCAGCGGCCACATTTCTCCGGCGGTCCCTGCGAGACCGTCTCAAAGCTGCGGTATGTGCCTTTCCTCAAGTTCTCTTTAGATGAAAGTATTGAGGACGCAGATACACTCCTGCGCATGATGGACAGCTTTCAGGACGATGCGCAGCCTCAAACTGACACTGAATACCTGCCCACATACTCGGGTCCCCTGTCATTCTCACACCGGGGTTAGCTGACGTTGCTCCAGAGCCAGCCCATGACACCACGCCAATCGGCATCCGCCGTTAACGGCTTCCTCAATTTGTACAAACCCGTAGGCATAACCTCGATGGATGCTCTGCGCCAGGTCAAGCGCATTACAGGCCAGCGCAAGAAGGTTGGACACGCCGGAACCATGGATCCTCTGGCCAGGGGTGTACTGCCGGTATGCTTTGGGCAGGCTACCAGATTGATGGAGTACGCGTTCGATGGAGTCAAGAAATATCGGATGCAAGTCAGGTTAGGAGCCACAACTCAAACTTATGATGCGGAAGGCGATGTCACTGAAGTTCGGGATCCTAATTATGTTACCCCGAAAGACCTGGAAGCCGCCTTTCTGCCCTTCATTGGCTCCGTAGAGCAAAAGCCTCCCATGTTCAGCGCCGTAAAGGTGGCCGGACAGAGACTTTACAAGCTGGCGCGGCGGGGCATTGAAGTAGAAAGGGAGCCTCGGATCGTCGACATATTTGACATTCGCCTATTGGACTTTAACCTCCCCAGCATAACGGTCGACGTGGAGTGTGGGCGCGGAGTCTATATGAGGACCCTGGCCCACGACTTGGGGCTTGCCTTGGGATGCGGCGGTTACGTAACTGACTTGGAGCGTCAGTCTTGTGCCGGATTCGAATCCACTGAAGGTGTTACTCCTGAGGGACTGGCAATTGCCGCCGAGGAATCCGCTGAAAACGCTGGCTGGTTATCCTATTTGCACCCCATAGACCAAGTTCTTCGTTCCCTGAGGGCCATTACCGTGAGCGGGTTCATAGAAAGAGCCCTGGGCAACGGCCAGAGTGTTGCGGCAGGCGGACTACCTTTCGAGGCCGGTTACTTGGAGCAGGTCCGAGTCTATGCCGAAGATGGCAGGTTGCTTGCAATTGCCCGGTTCGATCGGGCAGGAAATGCCTGGCAACCCTTCAAGGTATTCCAGGGGCTTGAGCCCTCTCCCTTTGCCTCGGATAGCTTAAGCTTGGCATAAGCAGTCATGAACAGCTTCTAGTTGAAGTCCCATTTGCTAGATGGTATTTGACACGGATTCACCCTGAAACGGGCCAATTTCGGCGAATATTTCAGATAGCGGCCACATACGCCTTGACAAACCCTCCTACCTTTTTGTATTACATAATCTAGCAGAAACTTTTGCTCCTTTCTCAATCGTATTATTCCCTTTCGGGATTAGCATTTCTAATAGAGGGGCTAGGCCGACTGCTTCACAATTGTCCGACTCGCAATGCCAAAAAGGGCGACAGGGAACGGACCGGATACCAACTTCGCTTTGGGTATACCAAATAAAGAATGGAGGAAGAGGAGGATGGAGGCTTATTGCTTCAAGTGCCGCAGCAAGCGGGAGATCAACAACCCCGAAGAGGTAACCCTGAAAAACGGGCGACCTGCCACACATGGCACTTGCCCTGAATGTGGCACCAAGGTATTTCGTATCGGCAAGTCCGGCTAAATGGCTGGTACGCGGGGGAAACCTTCGTTGGTTTCTACTGAAACGAACTAACTGCCTTTTAGGCAGGCTTAAATCGTGTGAAGCGGTAATCGGTCAGCAGGTTCTGTGAAGGCGCAACATCCATGTGGGAAGGTTGCGCCTTCAGTTTTTGGGAATAGTAGAGGGTTAGCTGTCACTCTCTTATAGTGTTTCTATTGTGGGCAGCGAGGACGGCTTTACGCGCAAGCAAGTCTTTAGGGGGACCCTTTGGAAGTTCGGGGACAAGCGTTGGACACATGCCAAAGATGCTGCAAAGAATTGAATGGCTCTTTGTCATTTTCTTTTAGTGCAAGGGCCGCAAAACCCCTCGGGGCAAATGCCTCGGGGCCTGCCCCAACAATAAAGTGCCTCTCCTGTTCCCTCTTGCACTTGCCCATGCTGAAGAGATCCGCGATAGCAGCCCTAGTTGTCGGGACTATCTTGACTCTGCTAAACCAGGGAGATCTGTTACTTTCCTTGCAATGGAGTGCTGCCTTGTACTGGAAGATCCCTCTGACCTACTGCGTGCCTTCCTGGTT
>CASHTH010001681.1:0-45032 GCA_030341885.1 Geodia barretti
TCCCGGCAACTTTTGCAGGGCCGTTTGTACCGCTCTGCTGGACACGGGAACGTAGCGGATTGTTGCAGTCGGTCTCCGTTTTTCTGCGTCGTCTGCAGAAAGATGACATCACCGAGGTTGTTGAGATAGAGAGGGAGGCGTTCTCTCCCACTTGGGTGACTTCGCCTTTTCGACGGGACCTGAACAACCAGCGCGCCAGCTACTTCGTTGCCTGCCTCGAGCAGGACGGGGATCAGGCGGATTCTTCTTCGGCAGTTCCAGGCGGAGCTGAAGCACCCCAATCCTGGTTGTCTCGACTGGCCGGACGCCTTGGACTTGGAGGATCTCCCCCAGAACTTGAGCCCGCCACCGAGTTCAACCCCGCAATTGCTGGATACGTCAGCGTCTGGTACCAGGGAGACGAAGCCCACATTACCGAAATCGCCGTTCGGGAGACCCTCAGAGGGCAATGGCATCGGCGAACTCCTGTTGATCGGCTCCCTGATTGCTGCCCGCGAATATGGGTCCCATGTAATGACGCTTGAGGCGCGAGTGTCCAACTTCATCGCGCAGCGGCTGTACGAAAAATACAGCTTCAAATCGGTTGGCATCCGAAAGGCCTACTACGCCGACAACCGGGAGGACGCGGTGATAATGACCACCACTCCCATCGACTCGGAGGAGTACGGTCGCATGTTTCAAGGGCTGCAGGAGACCTGGGAATCCCGCTGGGGCCCCATGATCATCGAGAACTGACAGCGGGCCAATGAGTGCAGGTTGCCAGCGCGCGGGAGCACTCCTCCTTCAAGTTGACCATATCGGAAACTGGTTTTAGAATTACGCTCTGTGCGGTAATCTCCGGCATTCCTTCTTGGCATCGCAAAAGTGGGGTCCGGAAGGCACGTGTGCCTGCGCCGCGATGACTGGCACCAGCTGCCAGGTGACGTAACTGGGGGCTTATGTTGGTCATCGGCCTTACCGGAGGCATCGGGACAGGCAAGAGCGAGGCCGCCAGACATATGGTGGCCCTGGGCGCGAAGCTCATCGACGCCGATGTGGTCGGCCACGAAGCCTACCGGCCTCAAGCCGAGGCCTGGACGAGAGTCGTCGAGGCGTTCGGCGAGGGAATCCTTGGACCCGACAACGAAATCGACCGCCGCAGCCTTGGAGCCATCGTTTTTTCAGATCCCGAACAGCTTGCCCGCCTGAACGTCATTATGCACCCGCTGATGGCGGGGATGGTCCAGGACAGGATTGACACTCACCGCGATGGGGGAACGGGAGTAGTGGTGGTGGAGGCGGCGCTTCTTTTCGAGGCGGGTTGGAATTCGCTGGTCCAGGAAGTTTGGGTCACCGATTCGCCGGTTGACGTGGTAGTGGAGCGGTTGGCCCTCCGGAATGGGATGAACGAAGAGGAAGCCCGCAGGCGAGTATCCTCCCAGATGAGCCGAGAGGAAAGGTTGGAGCGGGCGGACTTCGTGATTGACAACTCAGCCGATGTCGAGGCGATGTGCAGGGCCATTGACGAGTTGTGGGCGACCCGAGTTAAAGAAAGGATAGAGCAGACATAATGGTAGAAGCCGCAGAGCAAGAACAAATACACTACAGTGAGTACGCAATCGAGGAGTTCCTGGTTCGGGCCGAGCCGTACTACCGGGCCGTGGGCGACGAAATGGAACTGTTTGCCGCGGCTTACCAGCAGCACATCCCCGTGCTGCTCAAGGGCCCGACCGGCTGTGGAAAGACCCGATTCGTGGAATACATGGCGTGGAAGCTGGGGCGCCCCCTGACCGTAATTCGAGATGAGGAGAAGGGCGGCGGTGCACCCCAGGATGTGCAGGAAATCCACGAAGGCGAAGTTCGCGTGCCGCTGGTCACCATCGCCTGCCACGAGGACCTGACGGCCAGCGACCTGGTAGGCCGCTACCTCCTCGACGCCAATGGGACCCGCTGGATCGACGGCCCGATGACGCGCGCCGTCAAGGCCGGGCGATCCTTTACCTCGACGAGGTTGTTGAGGCCCGCAAGGACACCACGGTGTTGATCCACCCTCTGACCGACCACCGTCGGATTCTTCCGGTGGAGAAGACCGGCACCATCATCGAGGCCGATGATCGGTTCCTGCTCTGCATTTCCTACAACCCTGGTTACCAGAGTGCCCTGAAGGACCTAAAGCACAGCACGAGGCAGCGCTTCATCTCCATCGAATTCTATTACCCGCCCCGGGAAATAGAGCGGGAGATCATTCAGTCGGAGGCCGGCTGCACCGAAGAGCAGGCCGACTCGCTGGCCAAGCTGGGCGAGAAGATCCGCAACCTGGAAGACCACGGCCTGCAGGAAGGCGCCAGCACCCGGCTGCTGATCTACGCTGGGCGTCTGATGTGCGAGGGCATTTCCGCCCGCCGTGCATGCCAGGTCGCCATCGTCTGGACGCTTACCGACGACCCCGAGTTGCAGCGCAGTCTTGAGGAAGTCACCTCTTCCATATTCGAGTAACCACTCGAGCTATTCTCAGAGGAGCAGTATTCTGGAGTGGGAGAGTAGGCAGTCCTGACGCCTCCGGAACTCGTCAAGCGGGCGCTCGCCAACCGTTCCACCAGCAGGGTGGCCGGGAATGGTCTAACGCCCGCTGCCGTCATGGTGCTGCTGTACCCAAAGGATGGTGACCACTGGGTTCTGCTCAACAAGCGGTCCCAGGAAGTTGAGCACCACAAGGGGGAGATCTCATTCCCAGGCGGCTCCACCGACCCTGAGGACCGTGATTCCTTGGACACGGCACTCAGGGAAACCGAGGAAGAAATGGGGATCCGCCGGGAGGACATAATCGTCCTCGGCGAGATGGACGAAGTTGCCACCCGCTCCCAGTTCCGCGTCAGCGTGTTCACTGGAACCATAGGGCACCCCTACGACTTCCGGCCCAGCGCCGACGAAATCGCGGAAATCGTGGAGTTCCCGGTAAGCGCACTGCGGGATCCTGCCAGCGTTCGCGTCGATACCCACTGGCAGGCCGATGGTCCCAGCACGGTGTACTCATATGCCTACGGCAAGCACCTGGTCTTCGGCGCAACCGCAAGAATCCTCCAGCAATTCCTGCAACTTTTGGAGGACGGGCTGGAAAGCGAGGGTCTGAGTTGACAAGCAGCGCTCCAACACCCGATATAGAACAGGAACTGGAAAAGCTGCCACCGGCAGTTCTGGAAGCCTATCAGGAGCCTAACGGCCGTGTACTCCGCCTTCGGCCCGACTGAGGTTGTGCTCTGGGCCAAGGAAGGCGTCTCCATAGGCTCCCAGACCATCCGGTCCTGGGAAGCGGCCATCGAGTACTACAAGGTCAGCCCCGAGATCTGCCGCTTCCTGTCGTTCCCGTCCTTCATGCAGTGGGCCCGTTGCGGCACCTACCTGGCGCAGGACTCGCCCACGCTGGCCGTGGCTTTCTTCAAGTCCAGCGTGGCCATCGTGCCCAACCTGCGGCCCCAGTACATCCCGCGCTGGGCGGGCCTGGGCCGCAGCCTGTACAAGGGGCACCTGGAAGTCCAGCACCTGGCTGCCAAGTTTTTCGAGGTCTCGCCGGAGCTGGTGCGCGACCCTGCCGTTCTGGGACGTGAGGTCTTCGCCTCGCTGATAGAGGCGCTGTCCTACAAGTCCTACGATGTCGCCAGCGAGTGCCTGACGCTGGGCAAGGATGTTCTCCCGGCATGGGCGCGTGAACGCGAGCCCTTCCTGGCGATGACCCGCGCCCTGATCGACACCAGCTGGCGCGAGGTCAAGACCTGCCTGGAGCTGGTGCCCGCGGGCGCTGCAGCACGTGGACGAGGCCCAGACCGGTCGCTTCCTCAAGCTGGGCGAGCGTCTGGCCAAGGTCGGTCTGCGCGACACGTCGCGGTTCCTCGCCGACGGAACCCAGGCGCTGGGGCGCGTACCGCAGGGCAACCAGGGCTACATTCTCGACCTGTGCGACCAGCTGGTCGCCGTGGCACCCGAGGCGTGCCGCCCTTCCTGCGCAGCCTGGACAGTGTGCTCACCCGCATCACCGTAAGCCAGCTGGACACCTGGTACCAGCACGGAATGCGGTTGCTGCAGGAGAATCCCGAGAGCGGAATCGCATTCTTCAAGATCGAGTCCAATACCTCGGAGCAGATGCTCGAGACCCTTTCCTCCAGCCTCGACTGGACCGCGTCAAGGGCATCCTGCGGCTCTACTGCCGCGCCCTGTCGGCGCCGGCGTCGAGATATGAACACCCAGGAACTGGTGCGCCGCAACATCGGCTGGGTGGACGAGGACACCGCCTCCACCGACGGGTCCAAGGTGTTCCTGCCGCCCGTCGTTGACCACTACTCGCAACAAGCAGGACAACTTCTCCTGGTTCAAAGTGGTCTCCACCCACCAGGTCAGCCACTGGAGTTCGGCAGCTTCGAGTTCAATTCGAAAACCCGCCACCCAGTTCGAAGACCGCCGCCACGCCCTGGAGGAGGAGATCAACGCCAAGCGCGCCGAGGAATTGGCGGCCCGCCAGGCGATGATCGAACTGGCCCGCGAGATGGCCGGCGGCGAGGCCGAGGTCGAAGTCACTTTCATGGAGGTGGGGCCTGACGGTTCCCAGACTGCCATGGAAAGCCCGGTGCCGGATAGCCCGGGTCCATGCGGGCCTACACCGACATTGGGCGGTTCCTGTCCCTGTTCGAGAACGGCAAGCTTGCCTTCGACCTGTTCACCGTGCTGGAGGACTGCCGTCTCGACTACCGCATCAAGGTGGAATACCCCGGCATCAGCCGTGCCTCCTCACGGGTGCAGACCGAAACGCTGGACAGACGACCGGACCTGCAGCAGATGCCCCTGCAGCAAGCCATGGTCGAGTTGCTTATTCACATGAGCCTTGAGATTCACCGGCCTGCCCGTCCCCGAGGAGTACGAAGAGGTTGCCGAGATGCTGTCGCGCATCCTCCACCAGCTTCGCACCGCCGAGGCCAACGTGGAGGACACTGCCGAGGCCACCCTGCGCGCCTACGAGATCATCTACCCGCCTGCCCAACCAGACCGAGGATGAGGAAGAGTGGGAGGACAGGACCTGGAGGAACCCGGGGACTTCAACGAAGAGGAGTACCAGGACCTGGTCGACCGCTGCAGGCCGACATGGACCAGCGCGCCGAGAACCAGGAGGGCGATGAGTCCTACGAATCGCCCGAACCCGTTGACTACCGCGGCGACTTCAAACCCGAAATGGTACAGCTGCTCACCCGCCTGCAGGCCGACAGCGGCGATCAGGAGGGCGAGGCCCAGCCGATGACCCAGGAAATGCTGGAACAGCTCCTGCAGGACAGCGACGAGCTGGAGATGGATGCCGAGGAAGGCGACATCACTGACGCCATGACCACCTTCGCCCAGAACATCATGAAGGAGGCAGGCGCCCCGCCGCCCAACTCCCAGCCCGGTCAGGGCTACGGCCCGCTCATGCACGACGACGATCAGGGCGGCGAGCTGGAGACGCGCGAGCCCCAAACCTACCTGTACGACGAATGGGACTTCCGCGCCAACGACTACAAGCCTCGCTGGTGCATCGTCAAGGAAAAGATGGTCGAAGAGGGCGACATAAACTTCTACCAGGACTCTCTGAAGAACTACGCGTCCCTCTCGGCCCACATCCGGCGGCAGTTCGAGCTGATCATGCCGGAGAGCATGCGCAAGACCTACCGGCTCATCGACGGCGAAGACCTGGACCTCAACGCGACGCTCGAGGCATGGGTCGACCTCAAGATGAACATCCCGCCGGACGACAAGATCTACTGGCACCGCAACCGCAACCGCCGCGACGTGGCCGTGGTGTTCCTGCTGGACATGAGCGCATCCACCGCCGAGGCCATCGACGAGGGCCGCCAGATGGTGGACGACCGCGACGCGCCCGATGATCCCGTCGAGTACATGGTCTGGCTGCGCCGCCGCCGCGAGGGCTTGGTGCGCCGCAACTACAAGCGCATCATCGACCTGGAAAAAGAGAGCACGGCGCTGCTGGTGAATGCCTTGGAGTCAATCGGGGACACCTACGGCATCTACGGCTTCTCCGGCTATGGCCGTGAGAACGTCGAGTTCTACGTGATCAAGGACATTACCGAAAACTTCAGCGACAAGGTCAAGCGGCGCATCGACAAGATCACGCCGTTGCACGCCACCCGCATGGGGGCGGCCATCCGCCACGCCATCACCAAGCTGGAGAACCAGGACGCGCACACCAAGATCATGTTCCTGGTCAGCGACGGGCGGCCCCCAGGACCGGGGCTACAGCCGCGAGGGCGTGGAGAAGGAGTACGCCGTCCACGACACCCACATGGCGCTGGTGGAGGCCCGCAACCTGGGCATCACGCCCTTCTGCCTCACGGTGGACAAGGCGGGGCACGACTACCTGAAGAGCATGTGCGGCGACATGGGCTACGAGGTTCTGGGCGATATCTGGGCCCTCCCCGAGCGCCTGCCCATGCTCTACCGCGAGCTCACCGCCCGCAGGTTCGTCCGGCGGTAGCGCACCTCCGGTAAGACGTCAGTAGCACTGGCAAAAAAGGCCCGCCCTGGTTATTCGGGGCGGGCCTTCTTAAATTGGTCTTGTAGCGGTGCTCTGCCGGCTCTTGAGGGCATAAACAACCTCTATCGGGTTTTGACCGCAGTCCCGTCCTCCTCGATACGCACACCCAGCAGCGACTCGTGAATTCGGTTGAAGACGTCAACGAAAGGCGCCGAAGGACCGCCCAGCCGCTTAACCCAGCCGGGAATCACGGATTCGAGCGCCGCCTGTTCGCTCTGGGCTTTCAATTCCGGACCGAACTCGATGTGCTCCAAACCCACGGCATAGTGTTTTTGAGGGCCGTAGTCATTCTGGACGGCGGCCAGTCGCAGTGCTTCCAGTTCGAGCTTCGCCACCTCTTCTTTCATAATCTCCTGGAGGTCTATGGGGATGCTGTCCCATACCTCCGCGTTGATCACATTGAAGCTCACAGGCCAGGAGACAATGGGGCCACCGAAGTAGCTCGAGACCTCATACCATTGCTGGCCGTAGCCCGTTTCCGCGGTGGAAATAGAGGCGTCGGTGATGCCTCTAGCCAAAGCGGTATATACTTCCGAAACTGCCACGAATTGGGGGGTTCCACCCATTCCCTCAATCCAGTCGGAGAGTGGCGCGTTGAAGCTTCGCGTTTTCAGACCCTGGAAGTCTGCCAGCTGTTCCACAGGCCTCTCGCTGAACAAGTAAAGGTCGCCCCCGTTTTGCCAGTTCACGCCGATTGGATAACCACCGGTCTCTCGGACAATGAGTTCTTGAAGATCAGGCATTACATCGACTACAGCTTCGTATGAATGAGCCCGGTCGGTGTATAGGCCGTAAAGACCGAGAATATCCATCTGGGGCAGCTCCCCTGATACAAAAACAGGGAAGACTTCCGCCATTGGAAGTAGGCCGGCCCTCAACAACTCGAGCGTGTCGGAACCCGCAATGGCCAGTTCCCGGTATGACGCAAATTCGATGACGATCTGCCCTCTGGTGCGTCGCGACAGGTTGGGAGCAAGATATTTTTTCGCGAGATCGCACCATAGCAACGCGCGGTTAACGCAGGCGTAACTGATATGAACGGGGTCATTCAATCGGGTGGTCATTGCTGTGGATTGTCTAGCCTTGCCCGGACAAGCAGATTCTTGTAGTACTGGGACTCGTAGACAAATAGGTGGCCCTCCAGCGATTCCAACGGCACCATACCTTGGGAATCACCCATCCCATGGTCAACGGCGGGACCGGCCAGTTGGTTCAGGTCGCCAACGTAGATCGCTCCTGGACCGCCTGCCATTCGCGCCGCATATTCCTGAACGGATTCCAAATGTCCTGGAGGCACTTCGGGGGTTGGCGTCCTTGTCGGCAACGGAATCGCAATTGGATACGGCGTTGCGGTTGGGTACAGGCGCTGAGTCGAGATAGGCAGAGGAGTTGAGTTTGGTGTGGGTACCGTCGCTGGCAGGGGTGTGGCCGTAGGAGGTTGCGTCGCGATTGTTCGTGGCATCGCAGTCGGCTCCGGTGTTGGCAAGGGAGGATGTGCCGCCAGCGTCGCAGCGACTCGCGCCTCCACACAATGGCGTTGCGGGCGTGTGGGCAGTGCGGCGTTTGCCTCCAACGTGGCTTGGACCCCCGCTGCAACCCTGGCTTCAAGGTCCCTGGTTGGCATAGCCTCGAAGCCTTCGCATGCGATGCCTGACACCACACACATCGCCACGAGAAACGCTGCGAATATTCGCATTTCAGCCTATTACCTTTGGGAAATTCCGACGCGCTCCAGTTTTTTCGTTGTGGCCGCCGGTCTACCTCGCTCTATAGGCTGTTCAGTCCCCAGCCTGCACACCCTCGAAATGCTTGCGCGGATTGGTGACCATCATCCGCTCCACCGCTGCCTCAGAGACGCCCAGCTCCTGCAGCTTGGGGATGAAGGCGCGGCTTAGCCACAGGAAGCCGTCGGGGTTCTCGTCGCGGCTGGGGAAGCCTGACGACCCGAGCCTCGAGAGCACCACGTTCCAGTCGTGGGAAAGCATCATGTTGGACGTGATGCCCTCGTCCAGCAGGTTCTTCAGGTACTCGGCCCGCTGCTCCCAAGGCGGCAGGTGAGGGCGGCCCCTGGGGTTGTTGATGTCCCAGCCCAGCCAGACGCCGAGGCGCGCCAGTTCGCGGTGGTAGCCCGGGTCGAGGGTCTGGTTGATGTGGCCCGACGTAGATGTTCTGAGGCTCCACACCCTTCCTCGGTCAGGATCTGCACCTGCCGCTCGCCGACGCGGGACATGGGCGGGTGTGCGTGGTGATGGGCACGCCGGTGCGCAGGTGGGTGCGGGCCGAGGCGCGCAGCATCAGCTCCTCAGTGCTCGGTGATGGGGTCGCTGGTGGCCACTTGATGATGCCAGCCCTGATGCCAGTGCCGTCGATGCCCTCCTCGATCTCGCGCACCCACAGGTCGGCGATGAACTCCTTGTCGCGCCACCAGAAGCTGCGTGGGATGTCCAGCCAGCAGCCGGTGCAGCAGACGAAGTTGACGCCTGTCTCCCGCGAGACCTCCCTCATCAGCGCCACGTCGCGGCCCAGATCCATGGGCGAAACCTCGACGACGGTGTCGACGCCGCCGGCCTTGGCCTTGTGGAAGTCCTCCAGCGCCATTTCCAGGGCCCGGTCCGTAGCTCCAGCTCGCCGTAGCTGATGCGTATGCCGGCGGACGAGTCGATCAGGTGCTCGTGGGGCAGCGTGAACCCCATGTCGGCGGAATCAATCGTACCCAGCACGGTATTGACGGTAGCCATATCCGGACCTCCAGCCTTCGCCGCGCGGCGTGATTGCGGTCAGTTTTGCGCAGATTATACTGGCATCGCCGACTGAACTGATAGAAGGACGAAATGGGGGTGTAAATTGGCTCTGCATTTCACCGAACAGGAGCTCAAGTCTCGCCGGGACAGGGTGGTTGCTGAGCTGCAGGCCAGTGGCTTGGCTGCCCTGCTAATCTTCCGACAGGAGAGCATGTACTACCTCACCGGGTACGACACGACCGGCTATTCCCAGTTTCAGTGCCTCTATTTGGGTGCCGACGGCACACTGGTCTTGCTCACCCGGTCTGCGGACCTTCGACAGGCCCACCTGACGTCGGTGATCGAGGACATTCGCGTCTGGGTGGACAGCGCCGGCGTCAATCCCGGACAGGACCTGTGGGGCATCCTCGAGGAGCAGGGCTGTCGCGGCGAGAGGGTCGGCGTGGAGCTGGAGGCGCTGGTGCCTCACCGGCAGTCGATGGGAGTACGTCCGCGCTGCGATGGAGGGCAAGTGCGACTGGGAGGACGCCTCGGAGCTGGTCAGCCGCCTGCGCCTGGTCAAGAGCGACGCGGAAATCGAGTATGTGCGTCAGGCGGGCGTCTTGGCCGACGAGGCGTGGCTGGCAGCACAGCGTATGGCGAAAGCAGGCACGCCGGAGCAGGACGTGCTGGCGGCGATGACCTCGGCGGTCTTTCAAGGAGGCGGTGACTACACGGCCACGCGGTTCATCATCGGTTCCGGCGAGACCGCGCTGAACGTTCGCAATTTCACTGGCTACCGCACCCTGGGCGACAACGACCAACTACAGTTGGAGTTCGGCGGCGCCTACCGCCACTACCACGCCTGCCTGATGCGCACCATCCTGACCGGCAAGCCCGATCCTCGGCACGTGGCCATGCACGCCGCCTGCGCAGATGCGCTGCAGGCCTGCAAGGACGCCTGCCTTCCCGGCGCCACCTTTGGCGACATCTTTCAGGCCCACGCCGAGGCCCTGGACCACGCCGGGTTCGGCGATCACAAGCTCAACGCCTGCGGCTACAGCCTGGGCGCCCTCTACCCGCCTACGTGGATGGACTGGCCCATGATCTACCGCGACAACCCGGTCGTCGTGCAGCCCAACATGGTCATGTTCCTGCACATGATCCTGCTCGACTCCAACACCAAGCTCGCCATGTCCGTAGGCGACACCGTCATCACGACCCCGGCCGGCTGCGAGACGCTGACGCAGCTCGGTCAGGGGCTGGTGGTCAACTGAGGTAGAATAGTATCCTACAATCCTTGAAACGAGGCATCAATTTGTGGCTATGGAACTGGCGATCAAGCGAACCAATGGTGTAGATCTGGCAATTCTTCTTGAACCTGGAAGACCCCTCTATGTGGTTGGTCCCAACGGATCGGGAAAGTCCGCTCTTATCCAACATGCTGTTACGCAACTTGGTTCTGGCAAAGTTCGGCGCATGTCAGCTCACCGACAGACCTTTCTGGAAAGTGCAGAGATCAATACCACGGCCCGAGTCACCAGTCAATTTTTTCAAAACCTTCAGAGACGAGAGGGAAACCCACAATACCGATATAGCGAATATGACCCTCAGATAAGATTGTCGTCCGTCTTGTACAGTTTGACAGCCAAAGACAACGCTCAAGCCCGTCGCATTAGGGACCTTATGAGGGCAGGTTATCGAGAGGAAGCCGACGGAATCCCTAGCGGTGAAAAGTCTCCGTTCGAGTCAATTAATGAACTGCTCACAATCGCTACATTGAAAGTTTCGATTGAGTATTCAGGCACTGAACAAATTCTGGCATGGCATCAAGGCTCCAGTGAACCATACGACATGGCGCAAATGTCCGATGGCGAGCGTAATGCTGTTTTGCTTGCAGCCGAAGTCTTGACAGTGGCTGAAGGTATGGTCTTGCTCATCGACGAACCAGAACGTCACTTGCATAGATCAATCATTGAACCCTTGCTTTCAGCGATGTTCGCCTTGCGCCCTGACTGCCCATTTGTTGTATCTACTCATGAGATTGGTCTGCCGATTTCCGATCCCGATGCCGCAGTTCTGATCCTGAGGTCTTGCCAATGGAATGGCAACTCAGCTGCTGCGTGGGACGCCAACTTGCTAGAGGGGGATGCCGATCTACTTGAGGATGTCAAGCGGGCCATACTTGGGTCTCGCCGGAGGGTATTATTCGTGGAGGGGGAATCGCAAAGCTTAGACAAGCAGCTCTATTCGGCACTGTTTCCGGATATCTCTGTATTTCCGGTGGGGGACTACGATAGGGTGATTAAGTCTGTGGAGAGCCTACAGGAAGCTAATGAATTACACGAAGTAACAGCTTGTGGCTTAATTGATGCGGACAACAGGAATAGTGACGAGATCTTCAAATTATCGCAGAAAGGGATTTTTGCATTAAATGGCTATTCCGTGGAGTCTATCTATTACTGTGGAGAGGCGATCGCGGCTTTGGCAGAACAGCAGGCTGATTTTCTGGGTGGGGATGCAAATGAGTTGAAGGAAGCCGCTAGGTCCGCAGCTTTGGCCGCACTAAAGGACACCGGTGTGCCAGAGAGGATGGCTGCTCGACGCTGTGAACGCGAAGTACGACAAAAGGCTCATAGTCAAATGCCGAACTGGGAGACCATTCAGAACGACACTATTCAACCAATCCAAGTGGACGCCCAGCAATTGTTCAGGGATGAATTAGAGCGCTTCCACGGCCTCTTGGAGAAAAACGACCTGGCAGGAATCATAACCCGTTACCCGGCAAGGCACACAAATGCGTTTGCTGAAATAGAGAAGGCGCTGGAGATCTCCAAGCAACATTATCGTAGAGCGTTAATCTCAAGGATCGGACGCGACGCTGAATTCGCTGACAGACTAAAAGCTCGGGTTCAACCTCTGGCGACTGTGTTCGAGCAAGGTAACTAATCCTGACTCTCTGATGCTTGGCTCCCCCTTTACTGCCCTGCCTACACCAAGCTGCTTAGCTCAACCGTCGGCCTATCTTAAAACCTTACTAAAAAAGGTAGGTTTACTTACCGCTCGCGGGCCACTATCAGCACTTGGACCTGGACCTCGTCTCCCAGGTACGTAACGGGGCCGAAGACTGGCTTTCCCAGGCCCAGGTCGTCCCAGGTAAAGGTCGTGCGTCCCAGGACGTTTATCACGTTGCCGTCGTGTCGCGCTTCAACATCGAAAGTCAGTGTGGTAACCGTCTCTCCAATTTGTAGAGAGCCTGCCAGCGTGCCGGTCGTTTTTTCGCCATCAAAGAAACTCTGGGGCAGGTCGGGAAGGCTTTCCACTACTACGGTCGCAGTTGGAGTATTTGGGAACATTCGAGAACGAATGTAGCCGTCACGGAAGCTCTGGTCGCTCTCCAGCGCATGCAGGTCCAGCAGGATCACCGACGGGCTGCCGTCGAGGTTGGCGAAGCCCGAAAGCCCGGTTCCGGAAACCTCTGCGTCAAAGCGCACCGGCGCGAAACTGGTCTCCTCTTTCACAATGAACTTTATCTCCGACCCCTCGCCCACTATGAACGAGTTCGGTCCTGCCCCACTGTCGGCCGACGGATCCTCTGACGCCTCCGTCGGGGCCGGTGTCGGCGTGTCCTCCGGATTAGGTGTGGGCTGGGGCGTATCCGTTGGTTGAGGAACCGATGTGGCTTCAGGGGTAGGCGCAGGCTCAGTGGGGGTGGCGACAGCAGTTGGCTGCACCGTCGGGATGGGCTCCGTGGGTTCTTGCCTTTCCTGAGGAGACTCCTCAGTGGCGGTCTCGGGTTTCGCCGTAGCCTGGACTACTGCAACCTGAGTTGGTGCCGCGACGGTAGCGGGATCGGCCTCCTCGCCGCCGCAGGCGAGCGCCGCAAGAACGAGGACTGGCAAAAGGAACAGAATGGAGGCAATGACCCTCATTTCGACTCTACTCCCCTGCGTCAACGAGCTTGCGAAGTTCGATGAGCGCCTGGTTGCTGATCCGGCGCTTGATGGTGATGCGGCGAGGGGGCACTCGTAGCTCCAGTTCCTTGATAACCTGAGGACCCGCGACGGTGGCGCGAGCAATGGCAACGAAGGCCAGGCCCATGGGGCGGCCATCCAGCTCTGCGGGGCCGGGAGAGCCTGTGATTCCAATTCCGTAGTCGGCTTCCATCTGCAGCAGCGCCGACGAGGCCATGGCGTTGGCCGCCTCCTGGCTGACCGCTCCGTGATTGTCCATTAGCGCCGGAGGAACGCCCGACGCCGCCATCGACTCGGCGCCGAAGGCCACGATGCCGCCCCGGAAGTGTTTCCAGGCGTCGTTGGCTTCGGTGATGGCGTTGGTCAGGAAGCCGCCGGTGCAGTACTCCATCACCGCCAGGGTCCTTCCTCGCGACTGCAGTGCCTGGGCGATGGCCTGCTCGGGAGTCTCGTCGTCGTAGCCCCAGATGTACTCGCCCAGCCGATCGTGGACCGCCTGTTCCACCGGCTCGATCATGTGGCGGGCGGTCGCCTCGTCGACGGCCCTGGCGATCACCCGCAGGTGGATTCCGTCGGCCTTGGAGTAGATGCCGAGGTAGGGATTCTCGTGGCCGAAATACTCCGACATGATCTCGTCCACTGAAGCCTCGCCCAGTCCCATGGTCTTGACGTTTCGCGTGATGGTGACTTCCTCGGTCACCAGTTCCTTTAGACGTGGCTCAACGTGGTCGCGAAAAATGGCCTGCATTTCCACTGGCGGCCCAGGCATGATAATGATGATCTTGCCGTTTCGCTCCGCCCACCAGCCGGGAGCGGTCCCGTTGCGGTTGGGTATGAAGTCAGCTGAAGGAATCAGCCAGGCTTGCTTGATGTTGTGGGTGGGCATGTCCTGGCCGCGGTTCAGGAAATACTTTCTCAGCTCCTCGACCATGTCCTCCTGCACCGCCGGGGTCTCTCCGAGAGCCGCAGCCACTGCCTCGCGGGTCAAGTCGTCTTGCGTCGGTCCCAGGCCCCCTGTGGTGAATATGATGTCTGAACGCTCGAGACCCTGTTGGAAGGCGTGGGTCAGCTGTCCCAAGTCATCTCCCACCAGTGTTACCCATTGCAGCGTGATACCCAATGGAGGCAGTCGCGTCGCAATCCAGCCAGCGTTGGTATCGTTGAGTTCGCCCATCAGCAGTTCGGTGCCGATACCCATTATTTCGGCCTTCATGTCGCTCCTCTGCAGGTACGGTTGTCTTCATGGGAGGGGAAATAAATCGCAGGGGCGCACCGCCGTGCGCCCCCGAAAGTTGTCTGAGTTTCTGGCACGTTAGTTGCCTGACTCCCCGTCTTCCGTTTCTTCCTGGTCTTCACCATCATCGCTGTCAAGTGGTTCCCAGTCCGGCGACACCAGTGGGTCGGTTACGAGTGTCTCGATCCCTTCCAGCCTGGACTTCTTTAAGGAATAGAGTGCCTCATCGACGTTGTTTATCGTCCGGGCGTAGTAGCTGTCGCTGCCCGGTGGACCCTCGGCCAAGTGGATCTCGATGGTGGTCTCGCCTCGGCGGGCGAAGACCACCCGGACGGCGGGCGGGTCAAAGCCGTATCCCTCCAGCCTCTCTGTGTCCCGGTCAGCGAGTCGTGCGTCCACTATCGTGTCCACCCTCGGCGACGCGAGGCGTTCCAGCCATGGAAGCCATTCGTCTGACACCGGGGCGATCGTCTGCGGGTCCGGTGGGGGAGGCCCGGGGTACACGAACCAGCGTTCGTTATCGAGGAAATAGACCGTCGTCTGGTCATTTGCGGTGATCTCAACCACCGTGATCTGAGGGATTGCCAGGTCGAAGAGCCTTCCCCACGGCGGTTCATTGGCCAGCCGGTTGACGACTTCCGCCCAGATCGCCGGGACGGTGTAGAGGGCGTTGTCCCCCACCAGCCTGGCGTATTGGTTTTGACCGTCTGGCGTGGGGATGCCCATATGGAACTCGAAGGTGTTACCCGCGAAATCGGAAACACGGACGACTGATTCAGGGGGTTCCAGTCCGTATTGGGAACCGTCGTCTATTGTCTGCTTCAGGCCCCGGTTGACGCGGGGGCCGCTAAGCAGCAGCGGTATGCCACCCCAGCGCTGGGAGAAGACTGGATAGTCGGGGTTTCCGATAATCATCCACTGGTTGCTGGCGGGATCCCGGCCAAACTTGACTGCGTTCTCTTTGTGCGTTACCTCAATGCCGGTGATGTCAGACACCTCGAAATGATAGAGCCACGGCTCTTGCGGGGCGGCATCCTCCCTGTAGACCAGGTCCGTGAACTCAATGATGGCCCAGGTGGAAGCAATCATTGCCGCCAGGACGGCCAGTAGTATAGTAAGCCGTACGTTCATTATTCAGACTGTTCCGTAGAATCCGCCGGTCGCGTCCCGGACGTGTCTCGGGCCGATATGGATCTATTCCAAATCCCGGTCCGCTCTCTGATGGGCTGATCGATCAATCCCGCTACCACGGGCTCACTCGCAACCCGGCGGCCGAAATGCAGGGGCTGCATCTATCTCCGCAACCACCATACCAGCCCGGCGGCCAGCGCCATAAGGCCGGGCAGGAAAAGCCACGACGAGAAGCGCACGAAATCGTACTCGTTCTTGTCTAGGTTGAATTCCCGGAAAGCGAAGGCCTTGGGCCTTATCGACACCAGCGAGTAGTCCCCAAGCAGATAGTTGGTTGAATTTACGAACATGTCCAGGCCGCTGCCTCGCCCTACGTTGGCGTTGGATACAAAATCAGCGTCGCCGTAGGTCAGGAGCAGGGAGACGTCGGAATCGGCGGTGTCGCCTTCCGGTGGCGGCACCCCGACCTTTGAGGCCGCGCGCATCAGCATTACGGGAATGAAGGGCCCCTGGGGGTCAGCCGTATCTCCCTCGGTAACAGGGTCTGTGCGGTCTGGGTCGGAAATGATGTAGCTGTTGGGTGAGGTAAATCCCAGTGCCAGCGGCAGCCGCGCTCCGTCGTCAAATGGCAACAGGGTAGCAGCGTCCGGCATGAACACGTTCTGCAGTTGACGACCGTCGGGGGCCACGATTTCCAGCGCCGCTTCGAAGGCGCTGTTGATGACCGTCTCGCTGCTGCCGAGGATCTGCACGTTGAAGTTCACCAGGGTGTTGAAGTCAATGTTCAGCGCCAGAGTCTGGGGCAGACCGGGTACAGAGGCATCCAGGTCACGGATGTAACCTGGGCTGAGCAGGACTCCCCACTGAATCAGAAACTCGCGCCAGGAATCCGGGGTGTCCGGCTCGGCTAGGAAGATCACCCTGCCGCCTTCGCGCCTTCTTTCTCCAGTGGCGTCTCGCCCCAGCAGGAAGAGGTCCAGCGCAGTGCCGTGGGGCTCCGGCAGGTCCGATGTCGGCCCGGCCACCACCACCAGGGCCGCATCGTCAGGTACCGACACATCGGTGTCGGCGACGGACCAGACCAGCGCCCTGGCTTGGTAGTTCTCTTGCTCCAGTGCCTGGCGCAAAAATGCGTAACCTTCCCCGGACGCGCTGTTGATGTTCCGTTCCCCGTGTCCGGCCAGGAAGTAGACCGTCTTTTGCTCCTGCCCGGTCACCACGTACAACCCCGTCACAAGGTCCTGTTCCAGTTGGCCGAAGCTGGGATCGGTGGGCTGAAGCGAGTCGAAATCGCCGCTGGCCAGGTTTTCCACCACGACGGTCTCGCTTACGAATCCGGTGGGCCGGGCCCCGAAATATGCCGACACGATACCCGGTTCTAGGTCGGGGTCGACCACTCTGAAGGAAAACCGCCCTGAACGCGACTCGAATTCCTCCAGCGTGTCAATCACCTGGTTGCGCCGAGCCGCCACCTGCGCATCGGCGGTGTCCTCCAGGGCCTTGTAGAACGCGGTCACGCGAATGTCTTCCTGCAGGTCCCCCAGCAGGTCCCGGGTCCGTTCCGAAAGGCTGAACTGGTTGGTTGCCGTGACGTCCACCCGCTGCGTGTTCTCAAATGACAGCAAATTGAGAATTATTACGATTGCAGTGAATGCGACAAGCAGTATTAGCGTGTTGATGCCGTATCGACCGGTCCGGCTCAGAAAAGCGGCTATGACCGAACTGATGAAGACGGCTCCGACCAGCGCGATCAGCGATGCGCCGATGATGATGTCGATGATGCCGTACAGGCGCATCGAGCTGACGAACGCCACCACCACGATGCCGGTAACGAGACCAATGATGCCCGCAATCACTAGGGGCGCACCGAAGATCCCGATGGCGTTAGCCGCTGGCTCCAGCACGCTGATGAGGGGACGGGAGGTCTGCTCCCCGGCTTCCTCGAGATCCGCGCTTACGTCGTCGATGGCATCAGGCTGCGGCTCCCCGGACGCTGTCTGCGGCGCCTCTTGCCGCCGCCCGCGGCGCCTGCGCCAGTCGCGTGGTCCCTCGTCGCCCCGGCCTGTTGTCTGGTTTTCCGCCATGCTAGCGCCACCGCCTGGATTCCAGCGCTCGCACCGAGAGGAAAAGGAAGAAGGCGATGACGCTGACGTAGTACACGATGTGCTTGGTGTCGATAACGCCCCGGTCGAAGTCGTCGAAGTGGCTCTTCATACCCATTTCTCCGATTATTTCGCCGGGAATCGCGCCGCCCACCGCTCCAAAGGCCAGATCGGCAAAGAACAGGGCCAGCAGGATGCCCATGGCAACCACGGCGGCCACTATCTGGTTGTTGGTCAAAGTGGATGCCAGCAGCCCGACTGCCAGGGCGGAGGCTCCATACAGCGCCAGCCCCAGGTATCCGGCGTAAATGGGGCCGGGATCTGGACTGGCGTAGACGAAGAGCAGGATGACGTAGAACCCGGACATTGCCAGCAGCGCGAGGAAGAACACCAGGCTGGCGATGTATTTGCCAAGAATTATCTCCCAGTCCCGCACCGGCGAGGTCAACAGAAGCTCGATGGTTCCCAGCTTCGCCTCTTCCGCGATCAGGCGCATGGTAAGGGCCGGCGCCAGGAGGATGAATATGACCACTGCCCCTTGGAAGAAGGGGGTCAGGGTCGCCTCGGGGGAACGGGTCGCCGAGGTCGCGGGAAAAGAAGAAACCAGCGAGGGCCAGGAATATCAGGCCAAACTATGTAAGCCGTGGGACTCAGGAAAAAGATCTGGATTTCTTTCCAGGCTACTGCCCGGACTGTTCGCATCGTTAGAGGTCCTCCTGGGTGGTGAGGCGGAGAAAAATCTCCTCAAGGCTCATGCCGACCATCTGCATCCCCCGCAGGCTCCAACCGTTGCTTATGACGTTACGAGATATGTCGTCTCTCAGGTCGCGGCCAGCCTGGGCCTGGATGATGTAGGTGTGGCGGCCCTGCACGTTGCGATGGTTCACGCTGATCACCCCGTCGATTTTCTGCAGGGCAGGCAGCACCTCGGCGGACGGCCCGGCCACCTCCACCTCCAGACGCTCCACACCCTGGAGCCCTTGCGCCAGGTTTTGCGGGGTATCCTCAGCTACGATGCGGCCCTCGTGGATGATGAGCACCCGCTCGCAGATCATGCTCACCTCAGGCAGTATGTGGCTGCTGAGCACCACCGTCTGCTCCCGTCCAAGTTCCTGGATCAGGCTGCGAGTCTCCACCACCTGGATCGGATCGATGCCAATGGTCGGCTCGTCCAGTACCAGCACTTCCGGCTCGTGGATGATGGCTTGGGCGATCCCCACTCGCTGCCTGAACCCCTTTGAGAGCTTGCCGATCTGCGTCTTGCGATAGTCCCCGAGGCGGCACACGCCGATGACGTCATCCAGTCGCGAACGTATGCGCCCGCCCGGCATTCCACGGAGAGTTCCCATGTATTTCAGATAGTTGGTAACCGTCATGTCGGTGTATAGGGGCACAGTCTCGGGCAGGTAGCCCACCCGCCTGCGGACCTCCAGCGACTTCTCCACCACGTCATACCCGTCCAGGGTCACCGACCCTCTGGACGGCGCAGGAACCCTGTCAGTATACGCATTGTTGTGGTCTTTCCGGCGCCGTTGGGACCCAGAAACCCCAGCACCTCGCCCTTCCGTACGTCGAAGTTGACGTCCTGTATGGCCGGGTAAGGGCCATAGTAATGTGTAACATCGTTTGCCTGGATCATTGGAGCTTGCACGGTAACCTGCCTGCGCCTGTCGCTATGGAGAGGCCGGGTTGAAGGCTCGGCTCACGAAAACCGAAATGTTTGTATTCGAATCCGACAAATGATATTGTATGTAACTGCTTTTGCCAACCATACCTATCTTGATATTGTCTTCTTTTGAGACCGTGCGCGGGGGTGAGATGCACCTGGTAATTGACGGATTCGGCGGAAATTCTAGCAAGATGTGGGACGATGCCCTGGTTCGTCAATTCTTGACCGATTACCCCGACGCGCTGGAGATGACTCGTATCACCGAACCCCGCGTGTTGGTATACGACGCACCCAAGCCGGAGGATTCAGGCGTTACCGGTTTCGTGATCATCGCCGAAAGCCACATCAGCATCCACACCTTTCCCAGGAAGAACTACGTCAATATCGATATCTTCTCCTGCCGCCCCTTCGACCACGACCGTGCCCTGGAGGACGTCAAGAAGCTCTTCGACCTTGACGATATCCAAACGTGGCTGCTTGACCGCGGCCTCGAGTGGCTGGACGAACGCCAGGGACTGAGGGAGTCGCAGGCGCAGCGGTCCGCCCTCGAGAATGAGATTGAGATGGGACGCCCCGGAATCTCTCGTGCCTGAACCTCCGTCCCCTGCTCGGAGCGAGCACGATCGCTCCGCCCCGGCGGCCTCCGGAGCTGCCGCCTCTGAACTGCACTGGGTTCACCCGAATTTCCTCGCCCTGACCCCCGAACAATCCTTCCTGGAAACCGCTCGCATCATCCTCATCCCTGTCCCCTACGACAGCACCACCTCCTTTCGTGGTGGCGCCCGGGATGGTCCCGCAGGCATGATCACTGCTTCCGCCCAGATGGAAGACTATGACCCAGAGCTGGACCTGGACGTGGCGGAACTGGGTATCCACACAACGCCGGCCCTGGAACCGCACATGGCTGGGCCGGAAGCGATGAAGGAACGCGTCCGCCGGGCCGTCGCGTCCTGTATCGCGCCTAATCGCGTGGTCGGTGTGTTGGGAGGCGAGCACTCCTTGACGTCTGGCAGCGTTGAGGCGCACTTCGACGCCTATCCCTCCCTTACTGTCCTCTATCTCGACGCTCACGCTGACCTGCGCGACGAGTACCAGGGCACACAGTGGGGCCACGCCTCGGGCGCGCGCCGCGTGTTTGACCTTTGCCCAGTCGTTCTGGCTGGTGTGAGGAGCCTCTCCATCGAGGAGCGCGACTTCATCCGCGAAAACCACATCCCGGTCTGGCCGTGCCCGGACGACGGTCGCCCGCTCCCCGCGGACGACATAATCGCCGCCCTCGGCGATGAAGTGTATGTCAGCGTCGACCTGGATGTGTTCGACCCATCTGTCATGGCAGCCGTTGGCACGCCTGAGCCCGGCGGCCTCACTTGGATGCAGGTTACCTCTCTCTTACGGAGGGTCGCTGAGACGAAGCGAATTGTCGGGTTCGACGTATGCGAACTTGCGCCGGCCGAAGGGCCCGTTGCGTGCACATATACCGCCGCCCGCTTGGTCGGCAAGCTGGCCGCATATTCCACCGCCCTTCCCCCTTCCATCTGAGCAATTCCTTTCCTACAACTCCTCGGCTAACTCATTCGAATGTGCTTGAGAATCTGTTGATTCTCCCGCTGCCTCGATTTGGTATCCTTGTGGTAGTAACGCCCCTTTGGATTTCTATTGAACATGGGTAAGTCCCTAAGGCTGGGCCGGGTGTTTGGCATCCCGGTCGAGATCAATATCACCTGGGTTGTCATTTTCCTGCTGCTGACCTATCTGCTGGCCAGCCGCTTCAACTCCTTTTACCCGCCGTGGCCGGTGTACCAGCAATGGCTGGTGGCCATAATCACAGTGTGTCTGTTCTTTCTGTCGGTTCTGGCCCACGAACTCTCCCACAGCCTTGTGGCCCTCAGCCGGGGAATTCCGGTAGCAGGGATCACGCTGTTCATTTTCGGCGGCGTTTCCCACTTGGTCAGGGAACCGGAACGCCCCTCTGAGGAGTTCCTGATTTCCGTGGTCGGCCCCCTGACCAGCATCGCGCTGGCCATAGCAGCCGGAGGAATATTCATCTGGTTGAGCCCCGGGTTCGGACTGTGGTCCGTGAGATACGCCTCGCCGGTCGAAATGGTGGCCTTTATGCTGGCTTGGGGTAATTTGTCAGTGGGTGTCTTTAACATGATTCCGGGCTTTCCTCTCGACGGCGGCCGCGTGTTGCGGGCCATAGTCTGGGCCGGTTCAGGAAGCCACCTGCGTGCCACCCAGGTGGCCGCCCGGTGTGGACAGGCGGTCGGACTGCTGATGATTGTGGGGGGCGTCCTCTACGTGGTTGTCTGGGACAACTGGATAGATGGCGTCTGGGCCGCCGTTATCGGATTCTTCCTACTGTCCGTGGCGACCGGCAGCTATCCCAAGTCAAACCGTCCCTAGGGATCTCTCAAGAAGCGGCTTGCCGGCTTTAAGAATAGACCTACCGCGACAGGAGACGCGCCCTCCGCTCCTCTTCGGAACTCGAATAGAGTCTGCTGACAGGTGCCCCTTACCAAGCCGCATGACGCGCCCCTACCATGGATCCTGCGCTTGATCCCCGACATACGCCCCTCAAGACCCCCCAACGGCTCCGTCGCCCGGCCGGACAAGCCCAGTGGCACGCAATGGTACAGAATGGGGCCGGAAACAAAATTTTATTCACCCGCGGCCCAATCCGTAACTAACGGACGGGTGAAAATGGAAAAATGGGATGGGATGGAAAAAAGGGCCAAATTGTCTGTCCCAAAATCCCCACGCCACAGCCCGGCAAATGCACCCGGCCAACCAGCAGGCGTGACCCGCAGAACTGTCCATAATCCCAGCCATAGCGTAGATCCAAGGGTCGAGCCTCAATGACGGTTGAGAGGGCCGGATGCAGTCCCGGAATAACGCTCGACCACCTGGAATGAGCGCTGCTTTAAGTGATTGATTCTTAGGGCCTGTCGGCCCGCTGTGCTAGAATGTCGTTACCGCCTGCATTTGATTTTACTTTCCTGAAACTGGAAGATAGCTGAAGAGAATGACGCAGAACCGGGCTCCCGATGGCATCGTTTACATGGACCACGCGGGCACCACTCCCCTTGCCCCGAAGTGTTGCGGGCAATGACCCCGTACTTCACCGAACTGTTCGGCAATCCCTCAAGTATTCACGCCGTGGGCCAGCAGGCGCGCTACGCCCTTGACGAGGCGCGCGACCGGGTGGCGCGGGTGCTTAACTGTCGTGCCCGGGAGGTGGTGTTCACCGGCGGCGGCACAGAATCGGACAACGCTGCTATCGTGGGCGTCGCCACAGCCCTGCAGGAGACCGGCAACCACATCATTACGACCAGCGTGGAGCATCACGCCGTTCTGCACACTTGTCAGCACCTTGAGTCGCAGGGCTACGATGTTACCTACCTCCCTGTGGATTCTGACGGGATAGTCCAGCCGGATGCCGTATCGAGGGCGATTACCGACAGGACCACCCTCGTCTCCGTGATGTACGCCAACAACGAGATTGGTGTGGTCAACCCCATTCCCGAAATCGCCCCAGGTGGTCAAGCAGCGGGCTGCCGACCTCTCCCGCACCATCCTGTTTCACACCGATGCGGTTCAGGCGGCCGGCTACCTCGACCTTGACGTGAGGAAGCTCGGGGTCGACTTGCTCAGCCTGTCTGGGCACAAGTTTCACGGCCCGAAGGGAACGGGAGTGCTGTTCATACGCCGTGGGGCACCCTTTCTCCCATTCCTGCTGGGCGGCGGACAGGAACGCGAACGCCGTTCCGGCACCGAAAACATCCCAGGAATAGTGGGGTTGTCGGTGGCGCTTGAGACCGCCAACTCGCAGCGAGAGGAGTCCAGCCGCCATTGTGCTGCCCTGAGGGACCGCATCGTAGATCAGGTACTGGCGCGGGTGCGGGGTAGCCGCCTGAACGGCCATCCGACCCAGAGACTCCCCAATAACGCCAACTTTTCCTTTCCCGGGGTCGAGGGCGAGCCCATCCTGCTGGGGCTGGACATGGCAGGAGTCGCTGCCTCCAGCGGCAGCGCTTGCAGCTCGGGATCTCTGGAGCCCTCCCACGTCCTCTTGGCCCTGGGACAATCGGCCGAGGTGGCCAGGGGCAGCCTCCGTCTCACCCTGGGCAAGGACAACACCGATGAGCAGGTTGATTATCTGCTCGACGTTCTCGTAGATCTGGTGGAACGGCTGCGTCAGTTGCCCAGTCTGACCACTGCCGGTTCATGATATTCCTCAGGCTTACAAGGAAACTCCAGGCAAGCAACACCATGGCCGTCCCCATCCCCAGAAAATATGTGGCGATCACCTTTGCCGTCTTGCTGGCCTGCCTGGCGGCAGCTGCCTTGATGTCGTGCACCTCGGAATCCTCGACGCTGGGCCAATACAGGCAGGGCAGGACCCTCCACTTCAGCGTCGTCAGCGTGGAGCGGACATCGGAGTTGCGCTACGCAACCTGCGATGTGCTGGAGGGGTCAACCCCGCCAGTCTGTGATCCCGTCGGCGAGGAACGCCAATGGAGTATCTCCCCCTCGGCTCCTGGCCTGGAACTAGTGCTGGTGAGGGCCAAGGTGGAAAATCATACCGCCGTCAGCGCCATCATAAACGTGGGTCGGGAAGCTGCAGAGTTGCGAGACTTTGCCAACGCCACCTTTTCCCGCTGCCAGTCTCCGAGACCGCGTGGCAAGACTTTCGCGGAGCAGAAGAGGCGGTCGTCAGGATCAACCAGGGTGACTGCTTCGATGGTACGCGCGCCCTCATAGACGTGGGCTCATCGGTCAGGTGGCAAAGCGAGTCCGCTGAGAACCAGGTAGTGGCCTTTGAGGACTCGTCCGTAGCGGTGGGTCCTGAAGGAAAGGTTGACATTGCTCCGGAATCTTCGCTGTCGTACAGCTTCGGCCAAGAGGGCACGTACGGTTACGCATGCAGTGGCGAGGACGGCACGGAGCGCCCCGCGGCACTTCGGGTGGCCGCCCCAGTCGCGGATGGAGACTACATAGACCGTACCACGAGGTTCCTCCAGGGCTCGTTCGAGATGCAGCGAGGACATGGTGTGGACGGGTTCCTGATTTTCGAAGCCCCTGTTGGCACCGAGTTTCGGGATATACGCTGGCGGGCCGGCGACTCAATCACCTTTGATTTCTAATACCTCCCGGAACCCACGGAGGTCTCCCATCCTTGTCCCTCGATCGCTTCTGGCCTGAATGGGACTGACGGTTTTTCCACAGGGCCGTCGGTAGCCCCCCAAATCTCTCCAGCAGGGCATGCTATCCAATGAAGCAATTCGCCGAGCTGGTGATTTACGCGGGGAGGAAGCATAGCGGGCCGACCGGGCCTCCTCCCATCTGGCGCCGCCTATTTCACCTGCTCGCCGGTTCCACCGTTCCCGCTGCGGCGATATGGACCCCGGAACGCGAATTTCTGATCGCTCTGGCGGTCCTGGCTGGGGGAGCAATCGCCTTGGATCTCACCCGCTTCGGCGTAGGTCCTCTAAACCGCGTCTATATGCAGTTGATGTCCCCCCTTCTCAAGACCGAGGAGGAGGCGCGCCTGACTGGGGCGACGCATATGCTCATAGCGGCCACGTTGGTTTTCTGGCTCTTCGGCAGGGACGTGGGCATTCCAGTGATGTTCTTCCTTGCGCTGGGCGACCCAGTGGCGGCACTCGTCGGCCGACGAGTGCCTGGCCCGCGGTGGAAGGGAAAGTCCCCCGGCGGGACGATCGCATTCGCAGCCACGGGATGCGCCATTGCAGGCGTGCTCGTGGCCAGCGGGGCCCTGGTGCACCACTGGGCCCTGTGGCCCAGCGCAGCCATCGCAGCCCTGGTGGAGCTCGCGGGAATCCCGCCCGACGACAACCTGACTATTCCTCTGATCGCTGGGGTAGGCATGTGGGCAATGGGAGCATAGTCGAACAGGGCATCACTGGAAGCTGAATAGGTCGCACACGAGAGTACGACCCATCATTCAAGCGCCTGAATCTGCCAGCGCAATTCTAAAAGCCAGCCGGCTGTCGACTTTCTACGCAGCGGCGCCGTCGAAGCGGGCCGACTGCGCCTGTTCCCGCTGAAATCGCAGGTAGGCGCTTCGGGACATCGCCGCCTTGAACGACGACTTGACCTCTTTTGCCTGTTTCGCGCCGTCGTAAAGCAGATCGATGACTGCCATTGCCATTATCTTGGCAGGATTGATCACTGCCACCTCGTAGTCGGTGACGATGTAGCTCTTGCTGTGGCCGGGACCGGTCGCACCGCCGGTGTATGGATGGATGGCGGGAATGAGCTGGGAGAGGTCGCCCATGTCGGTGGAACCACCTCGGTTGCGCCCGGCGGGCATGACCATCGTTCCATTTTCGCCCACGACCGTGGCCGCATTACGCCGGAATAGCTCCTGAAGCCTGGAATCGTTGCGCATCGGCATGTAGCCTGGGATCGTCGTGATCTCAACCTGGGCTCCCACGGCCAGCGCGCCTGACTTGAAGCAGCGGTCTACGACCTGCGAGTTTTTGACTACGACCTGCGGAGTGGATGACCGGACTCGCCACTCCAGTTTCACTTCGGAAGGGACGGCGTTCACGGCCTCTCCGCCCTTGGTCATGATCCCGTGGATGCGCACAGTGTCTTCGGCGCGGTGCGTCTCCCTCGTGGCGTTGATGGCCTGCATTGCGAAAGAGGCGGCGTTGAGCGCGTTTATGCCCAGGTGTGGAGAACTGCCGGCGTGGGCTCCGCGACCGATGTAGCGGATGTACTTGACTACGTGGCCGTTGCTGGTGCCACCAATGGCGAACTTGCGCTCGCCCATGTCGCTTGCGGTATGGCACATCATGGCGATGTCCACATCGTCGAAATGCCCTAGCCGGATGAGTTCCTGCTTGCCTCCCATGAACTCCAGCTTTTTCTGTGACCGCAGCTCCAGCCTCTGCTCGACCTCGATGAATTCTTCGGCGGGCACCGCGAACGGCACGATCTCGCCGGACAGCTGCGACAATACTTCCGGGGTCTGCAGACCCATCGTGGCCCCCAGCATCATGCCCAACTGGCAGTGATGGCCGCAAGCGTGGGCTGCCCCCGTCTCTGGGTCGGCGTGAGGATGCTCGGTTACCACCAGCGAGTCCAGTTCGCCGATCAGGGCCACCCTTGGGCCGGAACCGGCTCCCCCCGGAATCCTGCCCTTGAGTCCTGTCAGGGCCAGTCCACTTTGGTGTGGGATCTGCAGTTCGTTGAACTTCTGGGCAACGAGGCCTGCCGTGCGATGCTCTCGGAAGCCGGCTTCGGGGTGGGAAAGGGCCTGCTGAGCGACTCCTATGATATCCCTCTTGCGTTTGTCGATGGTCTCACAGGCACGTTGCTTCAGCTCTTGAACAGTCAACATAATTAAGCGCCCTTGAAGCTTTCTTCCTTGGCCATGCTTCGCATGAACTTGAGGTATTCGGGCCTCGTCATTTCTGGCCGGTGATTGGAAACAATGTTCCCGCCAACCTGCGCTCCATCTGCAAGCAGATCAATTGTGGTGCAGGCGAGCGCCTTCGCGGCTGTGATCACTGCCAGGCTGTAATCCTGCACCACGTAGTCCGCGCCATGCCCGATACCTGTTGCGCCCCCGACGTAGGGATGGATGGCAGGCATCAGATGGCTGATGTCGCCCATATCCGTGGAGCCGCCCCGATAGGCCACGTGGCCGGTGTTTTCTTCTCCGACCAAGGCGTGAGCGTTGGCCCGGAACACGTCGTTCATAGTTGAGTTCTGGCGCAGGGGGAGGTATCCGGGAATAGTCTGGATCACCACGTCGCCCCCCACGGCCATGGCCCCGGCCTTCAGAGCCCGGTCCACCTTGGTGTTGGCGTCCATGATAGCGTCCAGAGTACGGCCCCGCACAAACGTTTCCATCCTTACATCGGCTGGAACCGCGCTGACCGCCTCCCCACCCTTGGTGATGATGGGGTGCACCCGAATGCTGTCGCTGTCTCTGAACGTTTCTCGGTTGTAGTGAATCGCCGAAATTGCGAGGCTGGCCGCATTCAACGCGTTGATTCCGAGGTGCGGTGCGCCTCCCGCGTGGGCCCCCCGGCCCAGGAACTGTATCTTCTTCGCCAGCGTTCCGTTGTTCTCACCGCTGATACAGAGCTGTCTTTCGTCGGGGTTGGAGGTCGTGTGGCACATCATTGCCAGGTCGATGTCGTCGAACTCTCCCAGCTTCACGAGCTCTGGCTTGCCGCCAAGGAACTCCAGCTTGCCCTGCCGACGCAACCCATCCCGGTATTCGATCTCGATGTATTCCTCGGCGGGAACGGCCATGAATGCCAGCCTCCCGCTGAGAGACTCCAGCACGTCGGACTGAATCAGTCCCATGGCCGCTCCCACGATCATGCCTATCTGGCAGTGGTGGCCGCATGCGTGCGCTGCGCCGGTGCCACTGTCGGCGTGGGGGTGCTCGTTTACGATGAGGGAGTCCAACTCGCCGATGATTGCCAGTGCTGGACCCGGGCTCCCTCCCACCAGGTCGGCCCGCACCCCGGTCAATGCCAGTCCAACCCTTGAGGGCATTCCCAAGTCCGCGAACTTGCTGGCCACCAGCCGTGCTGTCTTGGTCTCACGAAATCCGGGTTCCGGATTTTCCAGGATCGCCCTTTGACAATGAGACCAGTTCGTCTGAGCGTGAGTCTATGGCCTCCGTCGCTCTGCGTTTCAGTTCTTCTTTGGACGGGCCGGCGGATCCGGCAGTGGACATAAACTCAACTCCCGACATGAAATAAAGGCGCGCAAGCCAAGACATTGACAGCGAATCAAAGCAGGAAAACGGGAAGCGCACGATGGTATCTTTGATTGATTCTGGGCACGGCTCTTCAACCAACGGGCCCATTGGCGACTGTAGCACTATAACACAATAGTGTTTAAAAACCGCCGGTGTATAATCGCGGGACGCAGAGGTCGTCGACCTTTATTGAGCGTCCCCGGCACCCCAAAACCGTTCCTGGCCGGACGGGTAAGAGCCAAGAATGAAGATCGTCATAGCTCCGCAGGGATTCAAGGCGGGCATCTCGGGAATGGATGCCGCCCGCGCCATCGCTCGCGGCGTTGCTGCCGCCGTTCCGGACGCCGAAACGGTCCTAGCCCCCGTTGCCGACGGCGGCGACGGGACGATGAATGCGCTGGTTGACGGCACTGGTGGAGAAGTGTTCACGAGCACCGTAACCGGGCCATTGGGCCAGCCGATTGACGCCCAGTGGGGCGTAATGGGAGATGGGCGGACTGCTGTGATAGAGATGGCGCTGGCGTCGGGTCTCGCCCTGGTGCCCCAACGCCGTCGCAACCCGCGGGTCACAACCACTGCCGGCACCGGCGAGATTTTGAGGGAAGCCCTTGACCGGGGCTACACGCGCATCATCGTCGGTCTCGGCGGGAGCGCCACCAATGATGGCGGCGCTGGGATGGCCACGGCGCTGGGAGCTCGTTTCCTGGATGCTGCCGGGAATCCCCTTGCCTCAGGTGGCAGCGCTTTGGCTCGCTTGGCTCGCATCGAGGTCAATGGTCTGCATCCCAGGCTCAGTGAGGCAACCGTAATCGCTGCCACCGACGTTACCAACCCGTTGTGCGGCCCGGATGGTGCGTCTGCTGTATTCGGCCCACAGAAGGGCGCGAACCCTGACATGGTACAGGAGCTCGACGCCGCGTTGGCCAACTACGCCCGCGTCGTCTCCCGCGATCTCGGGCGTGCCGTGGCGGAGCAACCGGGCGCGGGGGCGGCGGGAGGCTTGGGGGCGGGCCTCATGGCCTTCACCGGCGCCACGCTGCAATCAGGAATCGACATGGTCTGCGAGGTCATCGATTTTGACTCACTGCTGGATGGCGCCGACCTGGTGATTACCGGTGAAGGCCGCGCCGACCATTCGACCATCTTTAACAAGGCCCCCGTGGGAGTCGCCCGCCACGCTCGGGCCCACGACGTTCCGACGGTATTGCTGGCTGGCGGCCTGGGTGCTGGGTACGAAGAACTGTACGACCACGGTCTGGCGGCCGTCGTCAGCATCGCTGACCGCCCCGATGACCTTCGACGTTTCCCTGTCCCGGACCGCCGAACTGCTGGAGGCGGCCGCCGAGCACACCCTCCGGCTCATACTGACAGGAAAACGGATGCCCTGAACCCGGCGCACTGTTGGACCTGCAGGCCGCTGTCAACTGTCCAGCCCGAACTGTGAAGCCGGGTCATAGAGTCAACCACTGAATGATGTTCTCGCCGGCTCTGCTGGGAACCAAGGTCACTGGCGGGGCACTGGCGGCGCGTTAACCTGAAACCGTTGTCCTCAGGCCATTCGCTCTTTAACGAATTCCAGCACCAGGTTCGAGAGATCGATGGAGCGATCAGCGTCCACCTCGTCGAAGGCCTCGAAGCTGGCACCGCTTGGCAGGAACTCAGGGTACCGCGTGATGTAGTGGTACTTGTCGAGCTGCCTCGCCTCGCTTTTAACCGTGTCGAACATCATGTCGAAGAGCTTGGCATCCTCGCAAAGGTCCAGCAGCGAGTGTCCCCAGACGTCCTCCACCCGCTTGTGGTACAGGTAGGCCTTGACCGCTTTCTCGGCCGCCTGCTGCCCCTGGAAACAGGCCAGATTGTGCCGCCCGTTGTCCCGCAGAAACCTGGGCATCCTCCAGATCCTTCTCGGCTTGCCGCAACCAGCGTGCGCCCTCAGACAGGTAATCAGGCATTAAAAATCTCCCTTCCTTCGGCACAAGCACGCCGCAACGCCGGCAAAACATCCTTCAGATTCTCGAATTCCTCGGGGGTGTAGACCTGGGTGTCAATTTCCACCGAACTTCCAAGGTGGTATGAAAAGAAGTCTGAGCGCCTGCCGAAGGGCCGATCGGTATCGTGCACCACGATGAGCTCTATTCGGCTCTCCGGCGTGTACTCGCCCGCCGCGACCTCGCCAGTCAGGATGACCTTTTCCACCCCGAGCATGGGCAGGACCTCCTGGATGCTCTCCAGTTCCCGCTCAAGCATCTGCTTGCGGAATTGGGCAAAGCCCACGCGCATTGGCATTTTCAGAACCCCTCAGCGATTTTCGGTGGCCAGTAGACCAGGGTCGACTATTCGACCAATATCATATGCACTGCGCGAGGCCCGTGTACGCCCTGCACAATGGTCATCTCGATGTCGGCGGTGCGGCTGGGCCCGGTGATGAAGTTCAGGTAGCTGCCCATCTCGCCCCCGCGGCGCTTGTACTCCAGGCGGCGCAGGAGGAAGAGGTCATGCAGGCTCTCCAGCACCTCCTCAGGTCGGACCAGGGCCACGTGCACCGGCGGCACCAGCGAGACCAGCCGCGATAGTCCCTGCCGGGGCATAATGACCAGCGACCCGGTTTCAGCAAGGGCGTAGTCGGTCCCGGTAAGGCCGACGTCGGCATGGCGCATCTTTTCCCGCAACTCCTCCCGGGTGGTCAAGCTGTCCCTGACGACCGGAACCAATTCGATGCCCCGCCAATCCAGCGCGGTGTCCACCGGCAGATCGTCGAACACCGGCTGCCCGGAGCGGACTATGCGGGTTGCGCCCAATTCTCCGATGATGGAATCGACCTGCCCGACGGCCGCCTCCGCCCCAGAAACGCGGTGTACATTCCAGCCGCCCTTGGCCGCCATTTCGACGAATCGGTCCAGCAGTTGCGGGCGGTTTTCCCGCAGCCGCGTTTCCAGTTCGGTGGCCCGTTCCTCGAGGGTATCAAGCTCCTCTTCCAGCCGGTGATACGGGTGCTCCGGCGGCCCCTCGACTCTACCCAGCGCATCCCTTACCGAGCGCAGGAACTCGGCCTTGGGGCGCCCCGGCATTCCCCCGGAGTTAACGGTCGCCATGGCTTCCGCCGTTGCGGCCCTCGCCGCCAAGCTCATCCCGCCAGATGTCCCGGAAGGACTTGGGCGGCAGCTCCGGCAGGTCCCGTGCCCTGGTCCAGCGGGACAGCAGGGGAAGCGGCGCCCGCCTGATCCAGCCGTCGCGCCTCGGCATCCCCGGCACGAGCTTCTGCGCGATTCGCCCCCATGCTCGCCGCGAATCCCATTCGCCCCGGACTTCTCATCAGCCGGGAATACATCCTCGCCAGGAACCGCTCCGATCCGGATGATGCCCGCTCCGCCGGGTCCTCGCTCTCCGCTGTCCTGTGGCGCAGCTCCAGCAGCATGCGCGGGATGTTGATCTTGACAGGACAGGCCTCTCGGCACGCGCCACACAGGCTGGAGGCCTGGGGCAGCATTTTCGATTCCTTGAGCCCGGTCAGCATCGGCGACACTATCGCCCCGATGGGGCCGGGATACACCCAGCCGTAGGCGTGCCCGCCGACCCGCTGGTACACCGGGCAGATGTTCAGGCATGCCCCGCAGCGGATGCAGTACAGCGCTTCACGCAGCTTGGGGTCTCGCAGCATCCGGGAGCGGCCGTTGTCCACCAGGACGAGGTGGAACTCCTCCGGCCCGTCCTCGTCGTCCTCCCGGCGCGGGCCGGTGATCATGCTGACGTAGCTGGAAATGCGCTGCCCGGTGGCGGAGCGGGGCAGCAGCCGCAGGAAGACCGCCAGGTCCTGCATCGACGGGATCACTTTTTCCATCCCCGTGATGCCGATGTGCATCCTCGGCGCCGAAGTGCAGAGCCGCCCGTTGCCCTCGTTGGTGACGATCACCAGCGTCCCGGTCTCGGCGACCACGAAGTTGGCCCCGCTGATGCCAAGGTCGGCCTGCATGAACTTGTCGCGCAATGCCACCCGCGCCGCGGCGGCCATCACCTCGATGTCCTCGTTGTACGGCAAGCCCAGCTTGTCGGCGAACAGCTCGGCCACGTCCTCTTTCGATTTGTGCAGAGCCGGAGCAACCAGGTGCGACGGCGTCTCCTCCGCGAGCTGGATGATGTACTCGCCCAGGTCGGTCTCGTAGACGTCGATCCCCAGCGACTCCAGCACCGGGTTCAGCTCCAGCTCCTCCGACACCATGCTCTTGCTCTTGGTGGCCACCTTGACGCCCCGGCTCTGGGCCAGGTGGCCCACGATGGCGTTGGCCTCGGCGGCGTCGGCAGCGAAGTGGACCTGCCCTCCGGCGGCGGTTACGTTGTCGTACAGCAGTTCCAGGTAATAGTCGAGGTGGTCGAGGGTGTGGATCTTGATCTGCCGGGCCTCTTCCCGCCATTCCTCCCACGCCTCCGACGAGACCTCCTCGATGGCGTTGCGGCGCGCCACGTCGAACCCAGACCCCACGCGGTCCAACGCCCGCCGCAGCTTCGGGTCCAGCATTGCCGACGCCGACGCCGTCACGAACTGGCTCGTCTTTATTTCCGGCATATCGTCATTCTCGCATTACCCTAAACCCGTATTCCCGCCAAAGTAGGAATCGAGGGCCCCGGTTACCCCCGGCTGCCCTCGTCCAGCACCTGCGCGATGTGGCGAATCTTGATGTCAGGGTCCTCGCGACGCAGCGCCCCGCCAATGTGCATCAGGCAGCTCATATCGCACGATACCAGCGTGTCCGCCCCCGACTCCCGCACGCTCGCCACCTTGTCCGCCAGCATCCCCTCTGAGATGTGCGGCAGCTTGACCGAGAAGCTCCCGCCGAACCCGCAGCACGTTTCCGCGTCCCGCAGCTCCCTCACCTCCAGCCCCTCCACCGCTCCCAGCAGCGCCCGCGGCTCGTCCCGCACTTCCATCTCCCGCAGCAGGTGGCACCCGTGATGAAATGCCGCGCTTCCCTGCCCCTTGAACCCGCCGCTGATCCCGGACTCGCTCTCCGCTGTGTCGTTCGCGCCGAGCACTTTGACCAAGAACTCGGAGAACTCGTACACCCGGTGCGACATCGCCACCGCCCGCCGCAGCATCTCCGGTTCGTCCTCGAAGAGGTCGAGGTAGAACACCCGCATCATTGCGGCGCACGACCCTGACGGCACCACCACGTACTCGCTGTCCCCGAATTCTCCCAGCGTCCGCACCGCCATCTCACGCGCTTCCCGACGGTACCCCGAGTTGTACAGCGCCTGCCCGCAGCACGTCTGTCCCTCGGGATATCCCACCTCTACCCCAAGGCGCCGCAGCACCCGCACCACGCTAACCCCCACATCCGGAAATAGCTGGTCCACGATGCACGTCGCAAACAGGTCTACTCTGGTTGTTCTACCCTGCCTCATTCCGTCCCCGCTTTTCGCGAAAGCCTAGCAGAAGGACGGTACGCTGACAATCTAGGCACTCCCCAAGACAGCCCGGTCCCTGCTGCTGGCACTACCATCGATGGAAGTGGTCCTGGCTTTGACCGACATAGGGGCGGGACCCATGATTTCCACTTCCCTGCGGGGGTGCCGCAATTCGGGTTGAGGCCAAATGAGGAGGTGAGATGTGTGCAATTTTGTGCATATCTGTGCTCTTTGCCACTTTCCCAGGCGTTGGCCTCGCCTATCCCCGTGGCTGTTTGAGGACAGGCTCTGCGCCGGGGTGAAGTGTGTCGGGGCTGAGGTCGGGGCCGCCTGGCATTGATGCAATCTATGTGTTGGCCGCGGTGCTGGAATCGCTGACCTCTGGGTCCGCCGGATTCAATGGCAGAGAGGCGTCATGAGGCTTGGCAAGGGGCTACTGTCAGTTGTCAGACGAGAGAGTCAAAGGGCGAGACGGGGATGTTGCAACGGAAACTGGGGCATACGGCATTTCGGGCCTCGATCCCTTGTTCTGTGAGGGAAATGCCCCACCGGGACATGCCTCACGGCTACGACCGCTCACAAGCCCGCAAATCACCTGAGGTGGAACGCTATCGGACGCCAAGTATCCCTCATTGACAGTCTCCTTGAACTGAACCTACACTCGCGCGATCTTTGTTGGAGGCGCTCCCCATGCCGGAATCGGTCGACGTAGCAATCATAGGTGGCGGCGTTATGGGATGCGCCATTGCGTGGCGGCTCGCCAGGCGCAACGTGTCGTGCGCGCTGGTTGAAAAGGGCGTATTCGGCGGAGGGGCCTCCGGTGCCACCGCCGGCGTGGTCGGCCCGTTGTGGCACCTCGACCCCGACGACACGGCCATGTTACGACTCGGCCTGCGCAGCCTTGAACTGTTCCCCCAGTGGGCCGCCGAGCTGACCGAGGCCGGCGTCAACCCGGAGTTTCAGCAGAACGGCGTGATGAAGGTGGCATTCAGAGAAGACGAGGTTGCGGAACTGCGCAGTTATCACCGCTGGCAGTCCCAACTCGACTTCGGGGTGGAATGGCTGGAGCGGGAAGACATCCTGCGGCGCGAACCCGAGGCCAGTCCCGAGGTCCTAGCCGCCCTCTTTTCTCCGCACGAGGGATACGCGTTCGCGGCCAGCGATTCTGCGACTCCCTGGTCCACGCAGCGGGCCGGTTGGGCGCCAGGCTCTACGAACGAACCGAGGTAACCGGTCTGAACCACGACGGAATCCGGATCACGGGAATCGAGACCACCGCCGGCAGCATCGCCACGGGCCAAGTGGTCCTGGCGGCGGGTCCCGGCAGCGGTATCGGCGGTCGCTGGGCAGCGCCAGGGGGCCCGCTGGACCTGCCCGTGCGCGGCGTCAAGGGACAGCGGATCCTGTTGCGGCGTCCCGGGTTCATGCCCCAAACGCCCATCCGGAACTCCAGCGTCTACGTGGTGCCCCGCCTCGACGGCAACATCCTGGTGGCGTCCACGCGGGAGGAGGGTCGCACCGACGAGACGGTCACTGCAGAGGGCGTCGCTACCCTCATCAGCGGGGGCCTCAGATCCTTCCCGTCGCTCGCCGATGCCGCCTTCGTGTCTGCCCGCGCCGGCGTCCGCCCCGCTACGCTCGACGGACGCCCCATCCTCGGTCCTGTCCCCGGGGTTGACGGTCTCACCATCGCCACCGGTCACGACGCCGTTGGCATCATGCTCAGCCCCGGCACCGCGGAACTGGTCGCCAACTGGCTGCTCGACAGCGCAGCCGAACCTTTGGAGCCCTTCCGCGCTGACCGCTTCAGCTAGTGCTCGACTGACACGCAAAAACCCGGCCCTCCTGAGCTTTTCGAAGAACGGCCGAGTTCCCTTGGGGAAGGGTCTTAAAAAATGCGGTCAGGCCGACAGTGCCACGTCCACGATGGCGACTCGTCCCGAGTCCACAACCGCCTGCGCCTCCAGCAGCGCGCCCTTGAGCCGCGCCGGGTCCTCCACCCGCTCGCCGTGACCTCCGAAGGGCCTGGCCAGATCGGAGTAGTCGGGGCCCGGAATGTCCACGCCGTAGTAGATGCCAGATTGCACTGCGGTGCCCCACGGGTAGAAGGAGTGGTGCAGGCTCTTCATCGCGGCGTAGCTAGCGTTGTTGAACACCACGATCAGGATGGGCAGGTTGCTCTCCCGCGCCACGCCCAGGCTCTGGGTGATGGGGTTGTAGAGGAACGAGCCGTCGCCGATCAGCGCTGTCACCGGCCGCTCTGGCGCTGCCAGTTTCGCGCCCAGCGCGATTCCCAGCCCCTGCCCCAGCCCGCCGGCGGGACGCAGGTACGACAGCGGGTTGTCCCACGCAATGCGCCGCAGGATCTGGGCCCGGTGCAGGATCGTCTCGTCTACGAAGACCGTGTTCGACGGCAGCGTCTCGCTGATGGTGTTGCACAGGAAACCGGGGTCGATGGGCGATGCAGAGGACGCGGCGGCATCCAGCGCACTGTAGCGCTCCCACACGGGGTTGGGGTGCGGCGGCAGGGCGGGCGGTTCGTCGCTCCGCTCTCGCACCGCGGCGTCAAGCGCGGCCAGGGTCACCGGCAGCGAACCCTCCAGGTACAGATCGGCCTGCAGGTCCTGGTGGACCATGTACTCCTTGACAGGGTACTCGTCGATGATCACCACGGTTGCCGCCGGCCCGGCGCTGGGCGGGTACCACGGCGCCCGGTTGCCGATCACCAAGAACAGGTCGAAGCGTTCCATCTCCCGCCGCAGGTCGTACCCGTGGTGCAGAGGGTGGCTCTTAGGGAAGTTGTTGTACGCCGGGCCCTCGCCCTCGAATACCGGAATGCCCCGCGATTCAGCCAGCGAGATCAGGGCATTGAATCCGGCAGCGGTGCGGCCAGCAGAGTCGGCCACAATGACCGGGTTGGCGGCGCGGCAGACCAGGTCCGCTACTCGAGCCACCTCTGACGGATCCGGATGGCTGACAGGCGCGGCGGGACGATGCTTCAGCGGCTGCTTTGGCGTCCATTCCTCCAGCATCGTCTCGATGGGTACGTTCAGGAACGCCGGCCCCTTGGGTGTTCGCTGCGCCAGCTCACCCGCGCGGGCCACAATCTCATACAGGGTCGCCCCGCTGGTGATCCGGCTGCTCCACTTGGTGAACGGCTCCACCAACCGGTTCGGACCGCCCACGATGCTGAGATTGCGCAGCCACTGAGGGCCAGGGTCCATCTCCGCCACCTCGCCATAGGTGGTCGACTCGCCCGAGCACACCAGCATCGGCACCTCGCTCTGGTAGGCTCCGTGGATGCCCATGGACCCCTGCAGCACCCCCACTCCAGGCGTGCAGCAGTACCGCCTGCATCCGACCCGTCATCCGGGTATACCGGACGCCATGCCACCGCCAGCGTCTCGTGCCAGCAGTTGATGTACGCTGGGCCCGGTTGCTCATTCACCTTCTGACGAGCGAGGGCCTCCCAGACTGACGGCCACTCCGAGCCCGGCGACGAGATGATGTAATCTACGTCAAGGTTCCGGAGTGCCTCGAGGATGGCGTCGCCGCCGTCCAACCGTTTCGTCATCGCAGATCTCCCGCTTTCTTTTGAACCCGGCCCTTTAAACCCGGTCTTTCACCCAGCGGCATTCGGGCTGATGGCCGTGGGCGCCGTGGTCAATGCACGTGCAGGGCATATCTTCGCGCAGGGTGTATCCGTGGTATTTAAGGAAGGCGTGGAACCCCGGGTAGAACCCCTCACCTTCGTCGATCGAATCGAAGCCGGCCAGGAAGGCTTCCCTGAGTTCTTCAAGCGTGGGCATGGTCATGGCAGGCGTTACTCCCCGGTCAGTACTTCGGCGATGTCCTGGGCGAAGATCATATCCTCCGTCCCCACCAGATCGGGGTCGTCCGGCGAGGTCAGGTACTTGGCGAAGACCCACACGCCGTCCTTTGGGTTGGTGACCACCTCGGCAGTGGAGCCGTTGAGGGTCGAAATCGTGGCGCCTTCCGCAATGGTAATCAGGTTAATAACATCGGCCATGGGCCCATCTCCGTAAGTCTGTCATCAGTGCCGCAGCTTCCGCCATTTCCTCTGTGGAAGCTGGGATACAGCAAATTCATGCATTCCCTCCGCTTGCTGAGCAGGGGAACGCCCTAGAAGAAAAAAGTCAGGTTTCTTGGCCAGCAGCACGTTCTGGTCCAGAATCACCTTGCGCTGCGCTATCTTCCACTCGCCATCCTCCCGGCGCAGAACGTCCTCCCGCTTGCCGATCAGGAAATCCGTCTCCGTCTCCACTCGGTTCCGGTAGATCAGGAAGCGGCACTTGATCTCCACCTCGGCCGCATCCTCCGCCGACGGAGTGGCGTTCAGCAGTTGCACATTCGACACCATATGGCAGATGCGCGACAGTGGCTCCTCCGCCCAGTGCACCCCTGTAAGGATCTGGCTGACGCGCCGCTCCAAGGTGGACTTTCCCTCGTCGAACCAGTTGATGTCGTGGCCCTCGCGGGTGAACTCCCGGTCCAACTCGCCGAACTTGACGTTGCGCCGCATCGGCATCCAGTACCGGATGTCGTCGCTGAGCAACTCCAGCCACTCGGCGAATCGCCGGTCATCCAGCAACTCCGCCTCGTGGTACAGGAACTCCTCCACCTCGTTCTTCAGCAGCATCCGGGCCACGTTCGCCCCGACGGTCGTCATTGTCAGTTCCCCGCAGCGATGGATGCGCCGCTGTCGCTCATCCTGAGCTTGTCGAAGGAGGCGCCGTTGGCGTGGCCGTTGCGCCACGTCGCCAGCTCGTCCCAACTCGGAGCGGTCAGGAACTCGGCCCACCGTGAATAGAACCCGCGCTGGTTCTGCTCGGCCGCCTTGGCGACAGTCACGTTGCGAATCTTCCCCGGCAGTTCCAGCCCGTCGGCATCGAACGGAGGAGCCTCGTGCCCCATTCCCATCTGGTAGTTGTACGGATGCCGCCGAGCGATCACCCCCCGGCTGGCGTTGTGCGCATAGTTCCAGTTCTCCATGTCATCCTGCTCGGTCAGTCCGGCAGGGCCGGAGTAGCTGATGTAGTACTTGCGCAGGAATTCCTTGACCTCTGCGGGCGCATTCTTGTCCACCAGGAACCAGCGCCAGGCCTCGTGGCTCTCCGGGGTGCGCGGGTGCCAGGCGGCGATGGTGCGAGGCTGGCGTGGCAGGTACGAGAAGTTCGGGAATACGGTGCCGGGCCCGGGTATGAATCGCGCCCACTGGCCGTAGTTCTTGCGGCGCTCGTTCTCGCAATGTGCGAAGTAGTCGGAGACTATCTGGGAGTGCTGGTACCCGGCGATGGGCGAGTCGTCGGGCCGCAGGAAGCTGATGGTTCCGTGTCCGCGCTCAGGGAACGAGAAGTCCAGCGCCGTAGCCCCGACCCGCTCCTGTGTGTCGCGCCGTCCGCTCCCGCTGGGCCCTGCGCCCACCAGGTCCACTGAACGATGGCTGATGTTGTGATAGCGGTCCCCGATGAAGTTCTCCGAGGGGAACTTCCAGTTGCACGGGATCACCCACTTTTCGATGCCGCCGAAGACCTCGGTCTCGCCGCCGGCTCCGTCCCAAGTGTCCAGCAGGAAGTCCAGGTAAGTCTTGTACCCGCCCAGGTACTCCTCGAATGAGGGGGCGTCCTTGTCCCAGGTGGCCCACACAGTGCCCTTGTAGATGCAGAGCTGCGGACCTCGATCAGGCCCCACTCAGACTTGTCCAGTTCACCCTTGTAGGCGTCCTTGAAGTATGGCACGCCCACCAGCTTGCCGTCGGTGGCGAAGCTCCAGCCGTGGTAGGGGCAACTGAAGACGGGCGTGTTGCCCTCGTCGTAGCGGCAGACCTTCATACCCCGGTGGGTGCAGGAGTTGAGGAAGACGTGGACCCCGCCCTCCCGGTCGCGGCAGAGGATGACCGATTCCTCGCCCATGCAGGAGACAAAGAAGTCGCCGGGCTTGGGAATCTGGGACACGTGGCCAACAAAGAGCCAGGCCCTGGCAAACAGGAGTCCTGCTCCTGGGCGTAGATTTCCTCGTTGACGAATATCTCGCGGCTCACCGTTCCGGCGGCCATGTCCACCAGCCCGGCCAGCGAACCGGTGCCGTTCGTGTGTCCGTTCTGCATCGTCTTCTCCCCCTGTCAGGTCTGCGGTTAAGTCCAGCGATTAGCCGTTTGGCTTTAATTCCGCCCCTGCAAGCTGTTCCAGGATCCGTGCCACAGCGGGGTATCCGTCTTTCCCCATCCCCTGCGCCTGGGCTCTCTGGAACATATCGTCGGCTATGGCCCCGATGGACGCAGGAGCCTGCGACTCCCGGGCCAGTTCACACGCCAGGTGTATGTCCTTGGCCACGATGTCCAGCGTGCCGTTCGAATAGAAGCTCCGGTCAAGGATGGCCTCGGTCGACCGGTTCAACACACCGCTGGATCCCGCGCTGACCGGAATAATCTTAGCCAGGATTTCCAGGTCGATCCCCGCCTTTGCGCCGATCAACATGCCCTCGACGCCCGCAATAAAGGCACAGTACCCAAGGTATTGCGTGACCAGCTTGGCGATGCAACCCGAGGCCGTCTCCCCGACGTAGAAGACATCCCGGCCCATGCACTCCAGCACCGGACGGTGCTTCTCAAAAGACCGCCGGGTCTCCCCCGACCATCATGGTCATCGCGGGTGGCCGGCCGCTCACCGGTGAATCCAGCATTTCGATGCCACGCCGTTGGCACTCCTCGGCCAGCCGACGTATCAGCGACGGCGCGTTGGTGGTCGTGTCGATCCAGGCTCCTCCCCGCGGCAGCCCGGCCAGGATGCCGGTGTCCGGATCCAGCACCACGCGCTCCGCCTCCGTTGGCCCAGGCAGCGAAGTGAATACCACCGGCGCCGCCTCTGCCACTGCCCGAGGACTGTCGGCCCAGTGAGCGCCAAGCTCGCACAGGTTGGTGGTTGCCTCCCGGCGCACGTCATAGACCATGACGTTGTGCCCCGCGTCCAGCAGGCAGCGCGCCATCGGATTGCCCATTGTCCCAGTGCCAATGTATCCAACGTCCATCTAAGTCTCCGAAGTGCTGTCGTAGCCATCAGACGAGTGTTTCAGTGAGAACCCCACCGGGGACGTTTCACCGATCTGTAATTCCTCGTTATCCGTAAGCGCTCTCAACCGCCTGACCTGGGTGTTGGAAGTGATCGTGAACGAATGAGGACTGGCTCGCTGAAGAGCCTCCAGCAGTGGCAAGGCTTCCTCCGCCGCCTCAATCGTAATTCTCATCTCCTCAATGGTGCGGTGGTTTTCATAGAAGTTCCTGTGACCGTTTTGGAAGGCTTCTGCAATTGCGTTTCCGAGTTCGGGGTTTTCGAACTCGACGACGATTTGCCGGCCTATGTTCTCGATTTGCTGATGACTACCGTGTTTCCAACCCCGCTCTTCGCCTATCGCCTTCAGGTTATGGGCGATCGCCCCCCAGGCCTTCTCTCCGGCCTGCAGGCGGTCGCCCTTTTCCAGGTAGTCGCGAGCCTGAAGGATAAACCGCCGTCCAATCGTGCGGCGGTCATCTGGGCTTTGAAACCCTGGGTCCGGCAACGGTGGCAGGTCAGCCATTTGGAAACTGCCCTGTCTGCCCCTAGCTGGTCGCCGCAGGCTGCGGCACAGGCCGGTGGCCCCAGATGCTGCCCTTTTCGTGGCGTACCACCTGCCAAGTCGCGTCGTCCACAGTCCGCGCGCCCCAGCCGTACTCCACGTCGAAGCCCGACGGAGTTTTCATGTAGAAGGAGGTCATATGGTCGTTGGTATGACGACCCCAGTCCGCGGGTCACGTTGATGTCGGAGTCCAGCACCATGTCGTAGGTCTGACCCACATCGTTCATTCCCTGCGTCTGCACCATGAAGTGGTTGAGCTTCTTGGTGTTCCGCCCCTTGGCTTCGATGATCGCCAGGGTGTGGTGCCGCGGGTTGCAGTGGAAGAAAACCAGGTTGCGAATGTAGTCGCTGATCCTCATCCCCAGCACGTCCCGGTAGAACGCCACCGCCCGGTCCAGATCTTCGACGTGGTAGACCACATGGCCCAGGCCCTGCTCACCGGTGACGAAGCCGCTGACGGGGCGGGGCGAGTTGAACGGGTTGTCGAAGCTGACCGGCGGGCCGTAGTAGACCTCGGTCGGTGTCCCGTCGGGGTCTTCGAACTTGATCAGCCCCTCGACCCTCCGTTCCTTTGCCTCTTCTGGAGTGCCGATCGACACCTCGATGCCAGCCTCCCGAAGCTGCTCCGCCATCGCGGCCAGCCCCGCCTGATCAGTGACCTGGAAGCCCACGAAGTCAACGTCGTCCTTCCCCGTCGGGCTGACGATGAAGCGGTGTGTGTACTCGTCCATCCGCATCGTCAGGACGCCGTTGGAGTCAACGCCGTTCGACTGCAGCCCCAGGACCTCGGTGCCGAAATGCTCCCATTCCTCGAGGTTGCTTGCGCTGATACCGATGTATCCCAATTGGGTAACACTGGCCATGATTCCTCTCCTAAATTTGTTGGGATTAGGAATTGTTGGATTTGGTTCCTCTTGGCCTGATATTAGAGACAAACCCTGTCGTTTGTCATGCGACTTGCTGATAATTGGACCGTGTCAATCCCATTGGTCCGCTAGTGCCCGTTGGAGGGCGCATCCATCATCTTGACCCATCCCGAGTAGAAACCGCGGGCGTTTTCCTCGCAGATGCCCTCGGTCAGAACGCCGGGCAACTCCACGTCGTTGGCCAGGTGACCGATACCCATCTGGTAATTGTAGGGCTTGCGCCGCGCGATGGCTCCCCGGCTGGCCTTGTGGGCGTAGTTCCAGTTCTCCATGTCGTCCTGCTCGGTCATTCCGCCCGGCCCGGAGTAGCGGATGTAGTAGTGCCGCAGCACGTCCTTCACTTCCTCCGGCGTGTCCTTGTCCACCAGGAACCAGCGCCAGGCCTCCGTCAGGTTCGGCCCCCGCGGGTGCCACACGGCGATTGATCGGGGCTGGCGGGCCAGGTAGGACATGTTGGGAAACAGGGTTCCCACGACGCCCAGAAGGTTTGTCTTTCCATCCAGCCGACGACGTCGCTCAGACTCCATCATTCGGAAGTATTCGCCGACGTCTTCTCTGTTCTGGTAGGTGGCGACCTGCGGCGTCTCGGGTGGGAACAGTTCCACCACCGCCGCGTGACCCTCGCGAGGGAATGACACGTTGATGCGGCGGCCCTCCTTGTACTCGGCGTTGTCGCGTCGTCCCAGCCCGCTGGGGCCGATGCCCACCATGTCCACCGAGCGGTGGCTGATGTTGTGGTAGCCGTCGCCAGCGAAGTTCTCGGCGGCGAATTTCCAGTTGTTCGGCATGGTCCATTTCTGGACGCCTCCCAGTATCTCCGAACCCGCCCTCGCTGCCGTCCCGGCCGTCCATCAGCAGGTCTAGGTACGTGTGAAGTCGCCCACGTATTCTTGGAACGAGGGGCCGTCCTTGTCCCACGACGCCCAGATGCCGCCCTTGTAGTTGTACATCTGCGGCACTTCGATCAGGCCCCACTGCGACTTGTCCAGCCCGCCCTTGTAGGCGTCTTTGAAGTACGGAACACCACGAGCTTGCCGTCGGTCGCAAAGCTCCAGCCGTGGTAGGGGCAACTGAACACTGGGGTGTTGCCCTCGTCATACCGGCAGACCTTCATGCCCCGGTGGGTGCAGGAATTCAGGAAGACGTGAATCTCGCCCTCCCGGTCGCGGCACAGAATGACCGACTCTTCCCCCATGCTGGAAACGAAGTAATCGCCGGGCTTGGGTATCTGTGTCTCGTGCCCCACGAACAACCAGGCCTTGGAAAAGACCTGCTCCTGCTCCTGCGCGTAGATGTCCCCGTTGACGAAGATTTCGCGGCTGATCTGCCCCCCGTCAAGGTCAACGATACTGCCAAGGGTACGGCTCGTATTTACGGCCATTGAGACACCCTCCCCGCTGCGATTGCAGGCAAGCCCAAGTATACACGATTGCATTCCGCCGCAGCACGGAAAACGTATCTGGAGCAGCCCCGACGCCGTTGGTTTTAGGTCAGGTGAAGTCGCAGACAGAACAAAGCTGCGGGGTCCCGTTGCGGAACTTCGCCCTCGCAGTCTTGCTCACTGAGGAACCGTAAGCCGCTACTGCCCGCGCCCCGACAGCAATTGCGGATCCTCGAACTGTTTCACACCCGATGTAATTGCTCGCCGCGTGCGATCTGAACCCTGTCGCCCATTCGCCACCCTTACTGTTATCGCGACGTATCACGAAATGAATCAGCGGTCCGAAATCGTTTTCTGCATCAGCAATGTGTACGAATATAAACATATACTGTAGAAGAGACAATGGGTATATTATGTGCTATAAGTCATCTATATCTGGAATATGTCGTCAGGCTGGAAATTGATTGCCCAACCTCGTCACGGCTGTGTCGGAGCGGTAGGTTGTCCCCGCGCCTCTTTCAACCGGCGCGATTTCCCTGACCGGAACCTGATGTGAGAATTACTGTCCGTTACTTGGAGGGGAGCCAGCGGCGATAGGTGGATTGTGTTTCGTAATCAACGCTAGGAGACTTTCTATGCGGACTTTGTACCTCGCCATCGTACCTGCGATCCTGATGTTGCTTTTGGTTGCCTGCGGCTCATCTCCCACAGCTACATCGCAACCTCAGGCAACCGCAGAACAGCCAAGCGAACCCACCCAACAGGCCAGTGAACCCACCGAGGAGGCCATCGAGCCCACCCAACAGGCCATCGAGCCCACCGAACAACCAAGTGTACCCACCGAACAGGCCACGGAGACAACCGATCAAGCAACCGGAGCCTCTGACCAGGTTTTCACAATGCAGTTCGTCTGCATCAACCGAAGCCTGCAGACCTGTGATTTGTTCACTGAGTACGTCGCACGGGTCGAGGAACGCAGCAACGGCCAACTGAAGCTCGACATCACGTCGTTGCCCGAACTGGGAATCAGCGGGACCGATATGCTGGACCTTCTTGAGGACGGCACCGTGGAGTTCACCGAACTACCTGGCAACTTTGTTGGCGGGACCTGGCCCTTCATTGAAATAGCGGAACTCTACGGACTATTCCCGGATACGCCTACTCAGAACAAGATTTTCGCAGCGGTCCGGGACGACGAGGTCAGGATCATCAGGGACCGCTTTGGTGGCGAGGTCATCTTTTACGACTACTACCCCGACCAGTTCTTCTACAGCAAGAGGCCCCTCGAAACACTTAGCGACTTCGAGGGACTCAAGACCCGCGCTCACAGCGTTCCCTTGGCCGACTTGATCAATGGCCTCGGCGCTGAGGCTCAATTCGTGACCTTCGCCGACGTGTACCCCTCACTGGAGCGGGGCATCCTCGACGCGGGCGTCACCGGCAGCGGGCCAGGGTACGGGCAGAGGTGGTATGAGGTCACCAAGTACATTGTGGGGCCACTCTACGCCCATCCCCACAATGCCGTAGTCATGAATTCGGATACCTGGAATTCCCTGCACCGCAC